>JAZGTJ010005381.1:0-27697 GCA_036877575.1 Botia almorhae | reverse complement strand
GGATTAAAACAAGTTGGCTCTATGCTCTATAGATGGACTGTACATCTCTTGTTTGTGCTCTCATAGGGTTGGTGCATTATACTTTATAAACCTAATATACTGTAATGTAATTGAATTTTCTTGAGTGCCAGTAACTGAAGATGACATGACTTCTGACGAAAGAATTTAGCTTGCGTTGCCCTTAAAATCACTGCATGACAAAGCATGCAGCAGCTAGTCAGCTAAACAGCTCTTTATATTGTGTTATATATATTATATGCTCTATATATTATAAAATTTTTAAAAAGCAATAAAGTATTACAGAACTACAGAAGCAAATAATGGGCAAGCGTTCAAATATGATTTCTCTCCCTGTCTTATGAGCTTACGACTTTGCGATATCAAAAAACAAATCCGTGCATGTATGATGAGCACATACAAGCTTGCAACTGAGCAAGCAGAAACACGGCTAGATGAGCACATGGGTTTTTCTTTAGAACCTGTGAACATCTTGAAAATCACGCTTTTACACTTGCTGGTTAATTTATGTTTACTTTAACTGGTAATGTCCAACAAGGATATGCATGCATGCTGCGCACAGTCATAATCAAATTTGATTTGATTAATAAAATTTAATTTGGTTGACCACCCCCTCCAGTCAATGTTTATTTGGGAGAGAATGGCATTGCCATTATTTTGTGAATAAGTGTTTTGTCTTCACTTTCCAGGATGGATCTCAGCTCTCTGTTGCCAAAGGAGGCAGAGGGCGACTCTGATCTGGCTGATTTAGAGCTGTCATCCCCTGATACTCTCACCCAGGGCCTGGTGTTCACCAACTCCCAACAGCACGCTGGCCGAACACACACACAGAGCTACGCTTCTGCTGCTGCTGGCACGTATGCACATGCTGCATCGGTGAGAACACACACACATGCAGGTTTTATCCACCAGCACACCTCACTCCAGATCTATACAGTGCCTTGCAAAGGTATTCATACCCCTTGAACCACCCGCCACGCATAACGCTTTACATTTAGGCCAAAAAGTTCAACTTTAGTCTCATCTGACCAGAGCACCTTCCACATGTTTGTTGCGTCCCCTACATGGCTTGTGGCAAACTGCAAACTGGACTTCTTATGTCTTTCTTTCAACAATGGCTTTCTTCTTGCCACTCTTCCATAAAGGCCAAATTTGTAAAGTACACAACTTATAGTTGTCCTGTGGACATTCTCCCACCTGAGCTGTGGATTTCTGCAGCTCCTCCAGAGTGACCATGGGCCTCATGGCTGCTTCTCTGACCAGTGCCCTCCTGGCTTGGTCTGTTAGTTTAGGTGGTCAGCCACGTCTTTTTAGGTTTGCAGTGGTGGCATACTTGTTCCTTTTTTGGACGATGGATTGAACAGTGCTACTACTAATCTACTAAAACAGTAGATTTTCAAAGCTTGGGATATTTTTTATAACCTCACCCTGCTTTAAACTTCTCCACAACTTTATTCCTGACCTGTCTGGTGAGTTCCTTGGTCTTCATGATGCTGTTCACTAGTGTTCTCTAACAAACCACTGAGGCCTTTACAGAACAGGTGTATTTAAACTGATACTAAATTACACACAGGTGAACTCTTAACTAATTAGGTGACTTCTAAAGGCAATTGATTGCACTGGATTTTATTTAGGGGTATCAGAGTACAGGGGGCTGAATACAAATGCATGCCACACTTTTCAGATTTTTATTTGCTTAATTTTGAAAGCCTTCAAAAATTTCATTTGTTCCACTTCACAATTATGTGCTACTTTGTGTTGGTCTATCATACAAGATCTCAGTAAAATACATTTAAGTTTGTTGTTGTAAGGTGACAAAATGTGAAAGTTCAAGGGGTATGAATACTTTTGCAAGGCACTGTAAATACTTGTCTAGACAGGTGCTAATCACGACTGTGTGGGTATTTAACAAATTTGTCTTGTGTACGTAAAAGAAAACTAAGGTGAAGTTACACAGTAGCCATCATAATCAATATACAGCTTTTTTATACATTTAATGAAGCAGTGGTTTCTGAGAAACACTATTGAAAATTAAAACCCAAGCAATTCTATGGATATTTGCAAGTTGTCTGTTCTCTGGGTGTCTTAAAAAAATGAAATGTTTGAACACAGTCCTGGCTGTGCAAAAGAGGGGATCGGATCGGATCGAACATCAGAACACCATAAATCTTTAGTAGCCAATCAGCAATAGTATGTGTCAGCTGTTAGTCATTGCCTGTTACATAGCATGTTTAGAGGGTGGAGCAATGAAGGCAGGGGTATGTTTATTTGATTATTGATATTTCAAATATCAACTGTGTTCCTCAGATATTGATTACTGCACCTTTAATATGCAGTTTGAGAGATTTAATTTTAACTGGGGTGATTTGTTTACTAATACATTTAAGTGTTACAGGTTGCAATACAAATCCAAAACACAAAACCTCTTCAGTAAGCAACAGTTAACTTGAATTCTCAAAATTTAAATGTTCGAGTTTTTTTTGCAGAATATTCTGTATAGGTTGAATCACTTGACTGACTTTGTGCTTCACATTTATTTGTAAAATCTGCTTCTTTTCATCTAGTCCATGCTGGTGTCCAGACTTCCCCAAAATGATGTACCAAAAGCAGAACCAATCAGCACACCTCGATTCACCCCTTTGTCCAATCAGGTCCATAGGGGCCTGGGCAATGGAACTGCACCTACAGAATCTGCTGCTTTAGTTCCTCCAGAATTCACACCTATGGCTTTAAATGAACCAAAGGAAACAGCTGTTACAGTAGCTCACTGTAAGTTTTATATGCACACAGACATTTGAAGCATCGTGTACTTGCACATGTGAAAGACACTAATGCATCTCTGTGCATTTAAGAGCACAAACTACTAAGTTAAAAAAACACCATGACTGACATACATTGGAAATTAACTTCCACTTGTTTCCTTATAGTGGACCTAAAGGCCCAACCTGACCCGTCCCCCATCCTTAGCCAGCTGACCCAGCATCAGAATTCAGCACTCCAGTCGGACCTGCCGGCTCAGGCCCGTAACCCCGCCCCACTCCCCCCACATGATGGGCCTTCCCCATCTTTAAAACCCCTCACAGAGCCTGTCTTTACCATGACAGAGCCCCTGCAACCCAAAAACATCAGACCACAGAGACGGAAAGCTCCCCCTCCTTCTAAGGTAATGAAAGTACAGTTGCCCCCCAATGTATTTCCATACTGTGTTTGTGTGCCCATGTAAGTCCATATGGGTCAGTAATATCTTTAAGGTAGCATTAAGTAGTTATATGGCTGCTAATTCTCACTACTAACATTGACCTCATTCTTTACTGTGTTAATGAACCAGTGATTATGTGCTTTGGTTGCTAGATCCCCTCTTCAGCAGTAGAGATGCCAGGATCTGCTGATGTGTCTGGGCTGAATGTGCAATTCGGTGCATTGGATTTTGGCTCAGAGACCAATGTGGAGAATCTGAACCAATCAGAAAGCAGTTGTCAGGAACCTGCAACTGCTCCTCAAAGCCAGAGCAGCGTGTACTCCAAACCCAGCACCATCAGGTCAGTATGGCCTGTATGGTACCTTTTCCTCCCTATGGATGTTTCGTTATTTTTGTTTTCGAAGTTTTACTCTCACCACCTCTGTTTGCTGAGTTTTCTTAACATGGGTGAATTTAAATTCTAAGCAAGTGCTGTAAGAACAAGCTACAAACCCATTCCAGAACCCCCACACACAATATAGCAGCCTGATGTTCTTGAATGTAATAGTCATACATTTTTCATGACATCAGACTCTTTACGCTTTAATTACAAATAATTCACCATTCCTGATGCAGTTTGTAATTCAACAAACATTAAAGCAGTTCAAAAACAACCACAAGACTTGTGAATGTATGTGTTAATCTTAGACTAGTGACTACTAACTTTGTATGTGCAATTGGATTGGATCAATACCAAACATTTGGCCTTGGTACGATACTCTATCAATAATAAATCAGTATCTTATATTGATATAAACAACCCCTAGTGACTAATGAAATGAAACTACGACTGTTAGTAAAATTGTTTTTGTAATTTACATGGGAAAACACACAGAGGTTCTCTGAGTAATGTGTAATCAGACGTTCTCTCTGCTCTGTTTCAGTGAGTCTCTTGGGGGCTTGCCTCCAGCAGTGATTGAGTCCAGTTACCCATCAGCCTCGCTGGGTTTACCCAACTCTACTGCCCCTCCAGTCCTGGCTGCCTCTACTGGGAGCAGAGTGGACACTTCCACCACCACCCCTCTTAGCGTATGATCCGTTTTATTTTCAAAACAAACTTCCTTTTTGAATTTCTGATATGAAAGTAAAATTAATTTGAAGTAAGCATCACTGATTGACACTGTTTCTCTGTTTACACACAGAATGGATTCGGTGAACTGAGGACATCCAGCACACAGGAAGGTGAGATCTCATTAAGCACAATACAAATTTCCCATGTCAAGCAGTTTTTTGATAATAGAAGCTACATGCTGTTTGTCAAAATTACATAGGTTATGGAGAATGGGATTTTGGACCAATGAGGTTTTACGGTGTTGGTACCCAACGTAATGAAACAAAAATGGAAACAACAAATGTGCCAGTTTAAGACAAAGAACAGACTTGACCGTAAATGTGTTATGTCTTGCTTAAACATTTGTTTTTTTGTGACATGAATATAATTTGGCTGTATTTCTCATGATTTCGCAGCAGTTCCGTCCAATGTCCCACAGCCCGCACTCTCAGCTCTCCCCAGTGAAAACAGCTTGTCATCATCGCTCTCATCTTCCTCATCGACAGCAGCGCCTGCCCTCAACACAGCTCTGCCCTCCCTGAGCAGGTACTGCCCCATTTCTATTACCATCTAATTAAATATTAATGAAAGTTCATGGGTGACACCTTCCAGGTGACGGCATTAAGTCTTTGTGCTCTCATGGTTGGTGGTTGTTTTTCCTGACAGTCATGTAAGCAGCGGTAGTTCTCTCGGATCTGTGCCCACCAGCTCTTCCCTGAGCGTAAGTTCTTTCATGCATGTTCCTTCAAGATGTTACCATCTTGTACAGCAGTGATGATATTGCTCGTGATATTTGAGGGTTTAGTCACGGATACCAGGAGTGATTGAATCAATGCTTATTGAATTTAAATGCTTCCTGTAGGCCCAGATGGGCGGTGACGTGAGCACGAGTCTGCCTGCATTTTCTGTCTCGCCAACAAGTGCGTCCAGCTCAGCAGTTAGCTCAAATGGACTGGGCACTGGAACCCAGAGCCTCGCCACTAACGGCACATCCGCTCCCTCTGCTGGCCGGTCTGCCCCACTGCAGGCCACTATCACCACCTCCAATAACTCTGGTCAGTCATGCAATAACATTCACTGGATCACATGTGGTGTGGCAGATGATTTTAAAGTGTTTCTTTGGAATAAACATGTAAAGGCTAAACTTCATGAACTTCATTTTAAAACTGTATAAACTAAAGTTCATATACACATTTTACATGTTCTCGACATTGGTTATTGTATACTATGGGGAATATTCACTCTTTCCCCCAATTTTGTCTTTATTTTCAGGTAAAGCTCCTCCTAACCTTGCTCAAGGAGTCCCACCACTGCTTGCCAGTCAGTACATCATGGGGCCCGGTGGACTGCTTCCTGCCTACCCGGTAAGTGTGCTCTCAAAAACAGAAAGAAATAACAAAATGGATGGAGATTGAAGAATAAATATTTGGCATGGGCAGTATTAAACCTAAAGCCTGACCTGCCTATGTGCCTTGCTCAATGGCTCGTCATGTTATTTAGGTGTATTTAGGTGGGCACAGTACTTATACCATATAATGGTGTCCATTACTTTTTGTTACTTGCTTGTTATGACGACCTTCTAATCCATCTATTCCTTCTGACCTCTAAAGCCAATCTATGGATATGAAGACCTGCAGATGATACAATCCCGTCTGCCCATGGTAAAGATTTCATAATCCATCATCTCTTTCTACCCCAACATCAGATTTGTTAGCAACGTACTGTTTACCTCTATGTATGGTCTTGTGTTTCTGCAAAATTCAGTAGCTTTTAAATGTTCTTCCCTCTGCAGGATTATTATGGAATGACTTACCCTGGTACAGCACTAGCTGGCAGAGATGGATTAGCAAGCAACCCCTACTCAGGTTAGTATCACATCAATTCTAAGTTAAGAAGCACATCCAGAGCTGTTTTTCACATTTGTTTTCTCCATAAGGATTTTAAGAGCGTTTTAAGCCATGAACCAAACCAACAAGCTTTAGGATAATTCATTAGAAACTTGTACATAAGTACATAATGTTATATGTATGACTGGAAAATATTTAAAAATTAAGGCTTAAAGACAATGATCTACCTATCCCATAAAGCATTGTGATTGACAAAATCTTGCTAAATATTTTGTCTGCCCACAGGCGAGCCCACCAAATTCGGACGCAGCGACTCAAGCTCCCCAGCCCCTGCCACCAGCCTCTCTTCAGTGCCCCCCTCACAGACTCAACAGAACACCATACCTCCCCAAACTCAAGGGCCACAGAACACGGGCCAAGCCCAGCAGGGCCAGACCCAGGCCTTCCTCAACCCTCCCTTGCCCCCAGGATATGGCTACACCAGCCTGCCCTACTACCCCGGCATGCCAGGAATGCCCAGTGCCTTCCAGTATGGCCCCACTGTCTTCATGCCCCCTGCGTCCACAAAGCAGCATGCCATGGGTCCATCAAGCCAGTACCAGCACCAGGCTGGATACGGCCAACACACGTATGGACCAGGTAAAAATCACCAATCATGATAAATGAAGCACACTAGGGTTATCATTTTTATTCTATTGGCCTTGGCTCGCACCCAATATTACAAGCATTAGTACATGTATGTTAGGCTGAAGAAAAAGATTCCTGGTGTGAAATCTCTCATGCTCTTCTTTAAGGTTTTGATGAGCTGTCCCAGGCTCATGCAGGAGGGGAGTATGGAAAGGGAGGGTATGGAGGCAGCTCCCAGTCCCAGGCCAAATCCATCAGTACCAACACAGGAAAAGGTAAATATTGCTCTTGTTCCAAAATGTATTTGTAAGTTATGACACTGTGCGGATATCAGTTCTAGTTGATGCTGTGTAAATATTGCCATTTGCACAGTAAATAAGAGTAATGATTGAACAGCACTTGCAAATGTACGCAATCATATTTATGTGTATTTGTGTTTTATCTTTAAGCACCAGGACTGTCTGGATCGGCAAGCTCTGATCTTACTGGAACAGTGTACAGCAAGACTCAGGTAAATGCCTAATTTCTGCTGTGGAAACAAAACTGATGTGCACAGTAAGCGCTCTTAGTCTGATCCTGTTGATCAGGCACGTGTGTCAGATTTTCTTTAGCTTAATCTGTCTGTGGTTTACAAACATTACAAAGAAATTGTACTAAATTACCTTTATTCCATTTTAAAACTGACCTTGTTTTTGACCATTTGAAAATCGCATTGTTTTTTTGTTATCCTGTCAAATGTTAATGATTAATTTTCTTTTTCATTTAAAATGACATGAATGACTGAAAAACGTATTAAATTAGGTCATTTTAGGAATTGAGGTGTGTAATTTCTGCATTACTCATGTCTGCCATTGGTAAAGCCCATGTGGGCATATAAGATTTGTCCAGATACTTAGAGTGGTGTTTTAATACCTTCGAGTGGCTTGTTAAAGTGTCTAATTTAAACTAATTTGAATTTTTGTAACTCATACTAAACATTAAAGCCGCTTTTAAAGTTTATATGTATTGTCCTTTTTAAGGCCATTATTAATCTTGTCTGTTTTGTCTGACCCTTGTAGACGTTTGACAAGCAGGGTTTCCCTACCGCTGCGGGCCCCGCCTTCAGCCTGCCCTCAGCTCTGGGAGGAACCGGCCCTCTCAACCCTGCAGGAGCCACTGGCTACGCCCCTGCACCCTTCTTACACATCTTACCCCCTCATCAGCAGCCCCCTTCACAGCTATTACACCACCACATGGCTCAGGACACACAGGTACATATCAATATGTGTGAAAATAATTGTAATTATTAATTTATAACATTTTGCTAATGTTATGATGTTTATAACCTAAGCTGTTACATTAAAGCATGTGTAAATATTTTGCTTTCACTGCAGGGCCAACGCAGTCAGTCCAGTGGCATGCAGAAGAATCAAGGCAAGTCCAACTACAGCAGCTCTCCTTACTGGGCTAACTGAACACTTTGTACTGTAACTGACATTCAAAGCCCAAATCTGTGTGTCCACACTGTCAAGGCTCTGATTTGAATTATACACACACACACTGTATCAGTTCTCCACCGTCCCCCCCTTTCAAAGTTCTCCTCTGCTTTTTTCCATTGTTTTTTCCTTCTCTGAATTAGGTTTTTCATGTAAGATATTTGTGTAAGTATTTATATATACTGTAAATGTTAAATAGCCGAACATATGGTCGCTTCATTTTATTTTTTTGAAGGACTTTTTTGTTTTTGTTTACTTTTTAAAAACTGCAGAGATGTAGCAAAAAATAAAAGGAAAAGCATTTTGAGGAAAACTGAAGAGACTGTGCTGAGGCATTGACGGTGGAGTTCAAACATTAAGAGGTTTTACACACATCAAGAGTGTTCCAATCTCAAGCCCTTCCCTTTAGGGATTGTTCTTCTGTAATGGTTCTGAAATTTGTCACATGACGGAGAGGAGAAAACAACCCGTAAATTTTATATTTTACTCTTGTTGCCCTCTGAATAAAGCTTCTAAGCTATTAAACAAAATGTCTTATTTCTTTCATTTGCTTTGTTCATTTAGTCACCACAGACGTACTTGACAGTTATTTAATTTTGAATCCTGACACGTTCCTACATGACTACAAATTGTAGCCTAGTCTATAGGGAGAGCAGCATCCTTACAAAGATGCAATGTAAATCTGTATTGCTAATAAAGTTTTTACTGAACTTTGAAAGTTCTTCCAAAACAAAACTTAAGTGTCTTTCTAATGCAAAAACGAAATACAGATTGTGTTTGTAAATAAAAATAGCTCAATGAGTCAATGTCAGTGGGTAAACTGCACCATTTTTGTTGTGTGTTCATGTTTAGAAAGACTTGTATACCAGCTGTCTGTGATTCAGAAAGAATTTAGCATTGTACAATGCTAAAATATTAGACTTAATGTTAGAAACATAGTTTTGCATGTCAACATTTTCTACACCGCATTTCAAATGACTCGTTACACTGAATCGGATAAAAGGTTGATGAATTTTCAGTTACTATTCTGAATATCAAAGTCTTAGTAGCAAACTAAGCTAAAATTCTAAGCAAAATTCTGCAATGGGGATGCACCTTAGTGAAATTCTTAATATATTTGTAATGTAAATCATTCACATTCTCAGTTCTCATCATGTTTTTCATTGATTCAATTTGGGTAAGCTTGAAAAATATTTTGTTTTAGGTTGCCCCTCTTTACTGGGACCGATGAGTAGATTATACAAAAGAGGTCCTCAGTGGGGCCCCTCAGCACAGGGCCTGGAACAATGTTTAGTTGTTCACCCAACAGCATCTCTGTCTGGAGCAAGTTGAAAGTCACATTCCTATTGTTCTTTTAGATGCTTTATGAAAATTTCTTTTGATTTTAATATTATTAAAGTTCATTGGCTTTACCTGTTCACTTTATGCCTTGAGGACAATTTAAGTAGCAGATAAGATAATCAAGACTATTCTATGTAAATTATTTTCTGAGGGTGATGAGACTGGTTTCAATGTCAACGCCTCAACAGTCAATGTCTCAACAACATCTTAATGGATTTACGCTCTAAATAGATGAATGTCCTACAGGCTTGACTTAGCTAAGGTGTTTAAGTGTTGTTTCTCACTAAGCTTTATCTCATCTAAGCTGGTCTGTTCAAGGAGCCTGAATGGGCAGTGAAGCATGTTTATTGCTATAATACTATATTACATTGCTGTAACTGCCCCTGGAGACAATTAAAAACATCCCAAGCCTCTTTCCCACAAACCACGTTGGACTTCTGGAAATTCCACAATGATGGGAAAATGGTTTGTTTTCCAGCAAACTATGATTTGTTCTGCATATTGTTACGTGTAACAGCTAGGAATAGGCAAGGTTATTTGAATTTTTTGGGATTGCAAGAAATGGAGGAAAACAAATTTTGCAATTGTTTTTATTCAGTCAGTGAGTGTTAGACCAACTAAACCACATTTTAAGAATGTTCCATTCGGGCAGTGTTGTGGTTCTGGGAAACTCAACCAAGCATCATCCTTAAGATTCCAAAAGTAACCTACAGACCAAAAGACCACTTGACAATTAGGGTTTCGTTATTATGAGGGTTGTTTGAGGATTGCTTCATTTCTTGCAGTGAGTGTCTACCTACCTGTGTACATTCACTATTTGTTATAATCACTCTGTTCTAAAGGTTTGCTATAGAACAGGGTAGGTATGCATTTTCTCTTTCAGTAAAGGGTATGCTTAGCGTCTGTCAGTCATGTTCTTATGAACACTAGAGTGCGCCAACATCAGTGTTAGTGTGTGTGGTAGGGTGGTGGTAAGCAGTAATCTTTTTTCAAGTTTATCAAACATTACTATAAAAGTGGGGAGACTTATGGCTTTACTGTGTGGCACAGTAAAGCCATAACTGAACATATTTATTCTCTTCTCAATATATTATAAGATCAAACTATGTAAGTATATATTAAATACAAATATATCTTAGAATACATCCTAATAAAGCTAATACTTTTGTGTTGGTTTTGGTTCACATTGATTACATTAATCACACACACACTACAATCCTAAATCTGTTCTATAGCATTTTTGTTGTATTTCTATGGCTAGTTTTGTATAATGTAGAGTTATAAATGCACTCAAATGAGCCATTGTTTTTCATTGCATCAAACTGCTTCTATGACTCTAAGAATACTATTATAATGCTGATTTGCAGTATTGTTCATTTTCATGCACTTAACATATACAGGTCAGTCCAGCAGTGTTAATTACTCAAATGCAGCGAGGCTTTGCATTAATTAATGCAGTGTTTGCATGAATTTACTCTATGCACTGCAGGACGCTATAGGGTAAAAGTGTCTGTCAGCTGAATAGCTGGTTGGGTTTGAATAATGCAGTCTGTGGGCATGTAGAGGGTAAATGTTTCTAAGAATGAAGTTGTGTGTCATCCATGATTTGCTGAGAATAACAATCATCTCCTGCCAGTGAGAGACTGAAGAGGGGCTCCCACACAGCCATCGGGGCCACAGAGCCCTTTTTGTGTTTGTCCTGTGTGTTTTCTGGCTGTCTGTCTCTCTCACATATGCAGGTCAATGGGCCCGGCCTCTATGATGTTTCACTACTATAGCTCTTTTATTTCCACCAGCATTTAGCCCATAAAATCCTCCCTTCAAAAATTCAAGTTGGAGAAGCTATGAAGTTTTGACTGTATTAACCAGTCTATCATTTCTCTTATTGCATTTGAAAGTATCAAGTGAGCAAGTGCGCAAATGAATAAATGGGTTTCATGCATCAGCACAGAACTCCTCTTGTTAGGTGGTCTTGGGAGTTACATTGGGGGTCCGATCATAATGATCCACTGATTTCCGCACATTACGTTTGTTTACTCAGCTCTGAAGAGGTGATAAATAAAGGCTTAATTGCAGCAGGAGGAATGCACGCTGGCTGGAAACAGTTCTCAGAGAAACAAACTTAAAGGGGGGCTACTTGGGTAATGGCTGTCAAACGGAATTTGCGCCCCCCAGTAGAGAAGCGACGCGCTGAATGGGGTTCGCCCGCAATCTCCGTGAGCTGCGTACTCGATTCCTCTCTCAAATCTCCGCATGTTGCCCATTTTCTCCTCCTCCTTCGGTGCTTTAAATTGCAATCCTGCTCTGAATGGCGTGTTCACAGGGTGTTTTCGTCTCCTTTCATCTAGCTTATAAGGACCGTGAGATATTCTTGTCCCTCGCCCGTTGTCGGATCTGACAGCGACTCCATTCATAGAGAAATTGGCTGTAATTAGTGCAATTATGCTGATTCGCACTCGTACCGCGGACGGAACGGAGCTCGGAGGGATCACCCAAACAAAGATCAATCAATCACGACGTGAATGGAACGAAGCGTAACGCTGGCCACATAATGATGCCATCAAACGTATGGCCAGTGACGATTGTGAGAGGAATAATTATAAGCAGTCGGCCACCACACTAAGTCACAAAGTGGTGCATTGATGGACTGACCCTATCTTTTGGGGGAACAAATTAATGAGTAAGGCAAACGTTTTAATCAAAAGCAAATTAGACTGCGATCTGACCGATAAATAAAAAATAGAGTACGATCTGACAATTAATAAAGAGTGTGAGATGACTAATAAAAAGTGCGTTTTATCAAAAATAAAAATGCTCTGTGAAGATGACAAATAAAATTGTGTGTGATGGGAAAATACAACAAATATTTGTTAATAGTTAACTCAGCTGTCCTCTTTCTTTACAAAAAAACTGCAGGATAGATCAGATTTTTTTGTCGGGCTAGCGTCACTATCTGGGGAATCTCATCTCTGATAAACGTGCCAAACACAGCTTTTCCGCCGGATCTGTTTTGTTGAAAAGTGGTGTGAGTTTAAGACCCAGCGGAGCCCCGGTAACCCCACACGACTCCGTTGTCCGCACTCTCCCGACTCTCTGTGTAGTTATTTGAGGGAGGCGCTATAGCCAGATCTCCACTTTACAAAAAAGCAGAAGTAACGGCACTGTCTTGAGAGAACAAATCAAGCCAAAGCAGTGCAAACAGACTCTTCTCACTCTCTCTCCGTGGCGTCGGAGTGAGTGCGGCCGATGCAGAGCAGGCTGAAGCGACCGGAGGCTCGTATCTCAGCCCTTCTGTTGAGTATATGTGGAGCTCAAGCGACACTTCTATGAGAATCTCCGCTGAACGGTGAGGCGAAGTTTGGTTGTTTTCCTAAACCGGGGGTGCTGGGGAGAGTCAAGGCGAGAGACAGAGAGGGCAAAAGATGGTTTTGAACAGCCTCCCGTGCGTCCTGGCTTGGCTGTGCTTGGCTTTTTTCTCGTCTTGTCCGTGCAAAGCTCGGATTTACACCAACCACTGGGCTGTTCGGATACCCGGCGGACCCGAGCAGGCTGAGCAGATCGCCAATAAATATGGGTATAGAAACCTGGGTCAGGTACGTTGATCGTCTCCCGTCAAGAGTTCTGCTTGGTTTTAAGCATTTTTAATATGTGGTATCTCATCGCATTTAATAGCCAGTGTTTTTTCTTCTTAAGTGTCTTATCACTTCGAAGTTCAAACGACCAGGTTGTAAGCGCAGGACTTAAAACTCGCACCCTAAAAGTTTCATAGAGTTTTACACTGTGTTGTGACAGTCCAGCCTAATCGCTTTATGTTTTAAAACCCTGTAATGTCAACTTATGTGTCAGAAGTCAATTTTTTAAACTCTTAATCCATTGAAAAACATTCGCTGCTGGATCCCATCAACAACAGGTGTTCATGTGTTAGATATTATCCTTCATGTAATCTTCGTACTACTGTCTGATAAATATAAAAGTGCTAGAAAATATTTCTGCTGTGTGGTTATGAAATGAGTTGAAAATCAGTATTAGCTATAAAATAAGAAGAGGATAAAGAAAAACACACACAATGTAATGTTGTAATATACCAAAACTGTCTTAGTGTGACACAGATTAAAAATGTTTGAGTTGTGTAACCTCTTTCATATAGTTCGAGTTTTGAGCTTTCATGGTAAATAATTAACAGCAATGCAATTATTACAGTTACTTTTGTTTTAATTTGTCAAGATTGTTAAAGTCAAAAATTGTACTGTAAACTGTAATACTATTAGAATTGTAGCATAAACTGCAGCGTCTTAAATGCATGTGTCATCCTGGTACTGGGAGAAGGAAAAGGCTTGTCGCTCCACAATAATTTAGTTAATAATACGTTTCCTTATCTAGTTAGTAATTTGCTGGTAAAGAGATGCTGGTGCATTGAAATAAATAATAGGTTAATGTAAGTTTAAAGGGATCTTTAAACTTGTGTGTCAGATCTACAATGTGGTTCGATATTTTACTGTAATTGTGTTCATTCTCTGATTTCACAATGTGCTATCTTATCATCCACAAGTTCCTTTTGTGCAAGCTAAGGGCTGTTTATAGGTATGTTTGTCATATCTAAAAGAACTATTGAGGAAAGTTTAAAAACTTGTGTCCTCCCTTGGAAATTTGTAATAGGATCCCGCATTACAAAGCTTTAATGTAAAATCGCCTTTATATAAGGCAGTTTGGTGTGTTTGTGAACAGAAAGGAAAAATTAGATGCTCTTAAAGAGATGAAAAATTTGGATTTAAAATTATGAAACCAGTACCTCCCTACATGAGGTGTATATCTGTTTGATTGCTTTTATATACTCAAAAACACATTTTGACTGGCTGTCAATGGCTTCAAAAGTCATTTTTTATGGCAGGCTGAGTACAGTAGTGTATGGGGAATGTGTCATGGCTGCCTGGAGTTATTGTTCTAGTGAAATGCGTTACGTGAAAAGTGATACAGGCTCTTGGTTAACCAATCTTCCAGTCAATGACATCCTAAATTATTAACATATTCCAAATAAATATATAACAACAACATATTCGACATGCCTGAATATTGGTGTTTCCCGGATATGGCTGTTTCCTAATACCTTTATATTCATGCCAATATTGTTACATTTCAGATATAATACCTGCCCTGACTTGCTCCTTGTTCGTTAAGAAAGATGTACACAAATTGTGGTTCACATAACAGCATGCTGTAGTTCTTGTTTCGCAATATGTTGTTTTGTGATGTTTTGACAGTGGTGTAGTGTAGTTGTTGGGTTATGTGTCTGGCTTTGTTAGACAGGAAATGACAGTTTTGTGTGTTGTTCCTGTAGATTGGTGACCTGAAGGACTACTACCATTTCTTCCACAGCCGGACGATAAAAAGGTCGACGCTTTCCAGCAGAGGCACACACAGCTTCATCTCCATGGAGCCAAAGGTCAGGCTTGTCACTATGACAACTCCACACCTGTGTGTTCTATGGTCTATATGGACTCCTGACTTCTTACTCATCAATGAATAGAACTGACAGTGCATTCAAAACAACTCTTGCACAATGCAAAGCAAGTAAATAGTTTTGCTCATAGACCTTGTGAAATTAAAAAGAATTACATAAATAATTCTATTAAAGGTTAATCCTGGATTGGGTTACCACATCGCATAGCCTGTTTAGTGTAAAGGCCTGCTAACTTGATGGAGCGGTCTTGTGTTCTGTTTTGAAAAGCAAAATAAAAAATATACTTTGTATAACAAGTCACACAACTAGGACTGTCTTAATGGAGCCTGGCTAGAACATTGCTGAAGTAAGAAATGATATTTTGTGTAAAAGAAATGAAGGCTTTTTGTATTATTCATATATATATTTTCTGTTCTGACAATTAAATACATTTACGCCCTGGAATTCTCGTTAATGTTCTAAAAGACATCTTATTCTCATTACCATAACACATAAAACAATGTAGTACTGGAATCAGGAAAGTGTTGTACTGCCTTCAATAATGAGAGGACACACTTTTTTTCTCCCAGGTGGCGTGGATTCAACAACAGGTAGTGAAAAGGAGAACAAAGCGAGACTATAAACCTTCATATCCTGGTCCTGTACAGTCCAGTCTGGCCCAGTCCAATTCCATTTACTTTAATGATGCTAAATGGAGCAGTATGTGGTATATAGTGAGTATTCATTGATTACTGTCTTCTAAATCCTGAATGAATTATGAAAGTATGAAAAGCATTAGGGAAGTGTTGATGGTTTTTTTAGCACTTACTGCATGCAAAATGGGTTAAAAATGTGATATTAAACTTTCTCCACTGAAACAAATTTTCCTGCTTATTTAACGAATTAAGTTTGGGTAATATGTCACAATAGACATTGTTCCAAAGCAGTTTCACAAATTGTTGTATATTGTTGTACAAACCAAAGTGACCGTGACAAGGAAAATTATTAACCAATCATGATATAGCTTAATAGGATAGTTTACCCAAACATGAAAAATTGCTGTTAATGTACTTACCCTGAGGACATCCAAGATGTAGGTGACTTTCTCTGTAGAACAGTGAAGGAGATTTGTAGTTGAAACGATGATCCTGATTCAAAATATTCAGTTTTGTAATACATTTTAAAGACAGTGTTTCATGTTGTCTTCAATTCACAGAAGAACCAAGCCAGAATAATCTGCTGTTTTTTTAAACATGAAATAAAACACTCCAAGTCTTTTCACTAACATGTAATGCCAGGTCGTAAACTTCGGTGTTTTTAAGTAAAACATGAGCCCGGTTAATTTGTCAGTTTGAATCTTGCTCAAGGAAAACGATGCCTGTCACACCAGATTAGCTGAGTTTATACATGTGAACACCACCCAGAGAGATGCATTGAGCTTTTCAGTGTGGGATCTTCTAACATAACGTCTAGTAGAGACATTTTCTGTGAGGTAATTCTACAAACAGACTGATGTTTTCATAGCCGTCGTAATCTTCAGATCAAAACCATCAATAGTGCGGTTTTCCAGCATGTACAGAATGTTAAGACAGCCTTGTACATGGAAAACAACCTTCACGTTTCCGAAATGCCCAGAAGATTCCACTTGTTCCTTTGAAACCTCGGGCACATATAATTTGTCTAATAGTTTATGAATGACGAGTTTTCTAAAATTATAATTTTGATAGAAACGGCAAGAATGAATTTAAGTGGCTGTTCTGATGGGTTGTACAGCTCTGTCAATGGTTAATTTGGCTCAGATAACATCAATACTTTGACCTGAGTGCATCCATTTGGCTCTGGTTTCTCTTGTTGACCTGTGAGTTGTACTTTGGGAGCAAATAAACTTGACTTTCCAGGATGGGGTCTAATTCCATTCTGAGGCCAATGAAACTGTACATTTGGTTCCATGTGGTGCTCCCTGCTGTTGAGAGAGCATGTAATGTACAGAGACGTGTTGTATGCGTGTTAGCACATGCTTAGAAGGTTTATTTTTTAACAATTATCAGGATTTGACCACCTCTGGCTTAGCGGTTAGCACGCTTGCTTTGTGTGCATTATACTGTGGTACCCACATGTGGGATGCGGGTTCAAATCTACCCCATTTCATATCCTGATAATATTTAAAAAAAGAAAATCCTCCAAAAATGTAATTTTATATGACATATTAGTTAATAAATTTGTTCAGTTGTCTCATTTCCTCCTCTGCTCTTTGCAGCACTGTAATGATAATATCCATAACTGTCAGTCTGACATGAATATCGTGGGTGCCTGGAAGAGAGGGTATACAGGAAAGGATGTGGTGGTGACCATCCTGGATGATGGGATTGAGAGGAACCATCCAGATCTCATACAGAACTATGTAAGTGTGTCTGTATTTCCATGTGTGCATTAAAGGTTTGGAACCAGGTGTACCACATTGAAGTTTTGTTATAAAAAATGTAATATTATTAGAAATTACTGTGTGACCAAACAAGTCTTGGTTATTAAGCTGTATCCGAGTTAGACTCCACATTAAATTGTAGCCAACCATGTGTAGTGTATATAAAAGGTGTTTATGGCATTTTAACTGGCTTCACTCAAAGATCTAGCTGTGTATGCCGTCAGGCAGTACTTTAGAAAGCCCTTATAAATAGATGAGCGTATATTATGCTGTTTACTGATTACTAACCGTGTACACATGGGCCTCATTTAAAGTAATCTGGATTTATTGGAATGAGGTTATGTTTGTACACACCTGTTGTGAATCTGGTGCAGCTTTTCCTGCCGCAGAGGCATGAACACTTGTACTGCAATTGTTGGTATGATCAAAGCCACACCAAGATTGAGGCTGTTTGTATTGATTGATGTTTTCATGTTTGTGTCAAATCTGGATTGGACGTACTTGGCTTCTTTACTTCAAAAGGTCATTCACATGTAAAAATCCAAAAAAGGTTGAACCTTGTTGCAAAAAAAGCAAAAATTAAATAAATCACCACATATAAGACTGCAACAACAAACTATTGGATGTGACGCTTGTGAACACACACATGTGAATATGTTCTCACACCTCTCTGTAGGATAATGAAGCCAGTTATGATGTGAACGGCAATGACATGGATCCCATGCCCCGATATGATGCCAGTAATGAGAACAAGTAAGTTCATTACACACACATGCGCAAACACACAATCATTAAGTGTATTAGACTGTTAAAACTGTGAAAAGCTTTGTTTATCCAGTCTTCCCTGTGGTGTGTGTGGATGTGGGTATTTGGCTTCTGATCTGTGAATTTGGCGAATGTGGGTTTTTGGAGTTTACTTTTTCTGTGTCTGAGTAAATATGGTGTTTGACTCGCAATCCATGTGTGCAAGTAAGTGTGTTTGGCATGTGTGGTTGGCAGAAATAGGATTTTTGGGATTAGCTTTAGGTTGCGTGTGTGTGATGTTGGCAAGTGTTTGGTGAATGTTGATATATGGTTTGTGTTCTGTGTGTATATGGGTGTGTTTGGTGAGTGGGTGGAGGCCCCCATGAGTTTTCGGGGCTGCAGCTTTGCCAGCGTGTGTGAGGCAGTGCCAGATGGCTCTGGTGCATTTTTGGATGGTTCAGACAGAAAGTTTGGCCCCGGATTCCAGTCCTCTGTGCCATAGCTGTTTCTGTTTGGGGCTCTAGAGTCCTGGAATTCTGTAACTGATGATAGAAAATTTAACAATCCACCTCCTTTTGTTTCCTTGATGAAGTTCTCACAAAAATGAAAATCAATTACTCACTGTCATGTCATTACAATTCTGAATGATTCATTTTTCTTTGGAACACAAGTGGAGAAATTGTGACATGTTCACTTAGTTCTATTAAATACAATAAAGGCACACTGTTGTATTCCAAAATGAATTTCAAATCTGGGTCATATTTTACCTTCATATTTGATTTGATTACAAAACAGTGATACAGTATTGAAAACAAATCGTGTATTTACGTCACAGTAGTATTTATTGTGATGCATTTAATTTACAGTGTTCTTATGTGTAAATATGGCCGGGTATACCTTTCAATGTATGTCTAATGGAGGTTGTTTTATTGTCTTATAAAGGAAACAGTAACTTCTTTTAACAAGTCCCTCAATTTTGAGGTATCATGTCTGGCAGATAAAATGGTGTTAATAATTTAAATGCCAATCTTTAATTGTAATGAAAAGGGTTTAAAACATGGGATGGGATAAGTAAATGAGAACAGAATTTCCATTTGCAGGTGAACTGTGCCTTTAATTCTCTTTTAGATATTTAGTTTCTTCGTTCATATTCACTCTCTCTCTCATTCTTACTGAGAACTATTAAAAGAATTACTGTGACTATATGCTGATGATCTATTCTTTTAATACGCCGCAGAGACACACGCACACACAGTCAGAACTCCCAGAATGCTCCACAAACCCCCATCTGGAGGTCTCTGCATGTGACTGCACGTACGTCTGCGTGTGCATTTTGCTGCTGTGAGCAAATCTATTCCTCGCCTCCTAATTTACACTTTCAGGAACCCCATTAGAAGTATTTCCGTGGCCTGAGGATGAAGTGGGTGGTTGAGACTGAAAAGGGGAGTTTCTGCATGTATAGACATGCTGTATAGAATACCATCCACCTCCTGTAGTATCTTCACTGTCTCCTCTCTGAAGCTTCATGCACAGATGAGCCAGAAGTTCAAAAGTTCTTATGAATGCCCCAGTTTGAATTCACCAGAGGGAAATATTTTTCTGAAGTCTACTTATAATGTTTGTTACATGATTAATTAGAACGTAAACAACTCTAATTTGTTTTTATAATTTAGTTTATTTAGCTATGTGATCATTTTTCACAGTCTTTCTGACCATTGGCTGTTATATAAACTGCACATTTCTATATATAAATGACCTCTGTTATGATTGGCTAACTGCATACTTCACTATCATCAGAGCACGTTGCTTTATTAAACAGCAAAATAAAAGGAATGTACAATGCAAATTATCATCAGGGTAATCCAGGTTTTTACAAACTGAACTGGTGTTTATATGTGGTGGGCGGTCATGTTAATTTACTTGTTAGTGTCCTATATGCGCCCTTTAAGATAAAGAAATATGGCTCTCATATTGTACTTGTTGTCTGTTTCATTAAGGTCTCCCTGTTATTTGGCCAGTCTCCCGCGCACACCATCGATCTTTTATGTGCTGGAATGTTTTGTGCTGGTTTCTCTGCTGATAGTTTGTGTAATGTGAGTCTTTATTTCCCTGTGGTGGATTTGTACCGTGAGGTTCACTTATGGGGGTCGTTCTGAGTGACTGTGGAGCTTCAAAAACGAGCAGCTGTATTATAAATATTGTGAGTTCGTATATTACACAGAGGATTGTGAGCTTTGCACTTAGACATTCAGAGAAAAATGGCAGTTTATTGACCCAGTCTGACCTTTAAAATATATGTCAAATGCGCATTACAGTGTGTGGTCCACACTCTGAGACTAAAGTGACAGCGGGAGAAGTGTGCGATATGATTTAAGGGTTTTGTTTGTCATGTTTAATGCTGGTATTAATATGGTTTGGGTTTCAAAAGCAAAAATGAAATGTCTTCAGCAGTTTTGGAAGAGCTGGTGTTTTGTGGTCATAGGAATGATATGTTCAGGTGTGTGTGGTTCTGCTTTTCACACTGACCTGTATTCTGCTAGCAGATGTGACTCCGTCTCACTTAGCCATGGTTTTGACCATTGGCATGTAGTCTGGTCTACGTTGCAGCTTATTCTGGCCAAAAAAATGTCTGAATAAACAGGAAGTGGCTCTCCAACAGACATGTTTTTAGGCCACTCTCTGCGCCAGTACATGAATGTTAAAGATGTTAGCTATGCGAGCTGGATTTTAAGTGTCATTGCTTTCTGTGCTTTTTCTTGCTTAAATGTGTGTTGCATTTACAGCATTGCTGCAAATGAGTGCTGTTACTGGATTTAGTGTCACTGGATTCACATGTTAAACCAGTCAATCAAATTGAAGCTTGTTAAGTAGTCGCTGGCTGTTTTTGTGTGCAATATGCATCAGGAAGCTAGTGAATGGTCTGTGGGTGGTCCATCAGAGGCTGGCACTAAATATTACACCACCTAAAGAAATAGTGCAGTTTTCTTTAATGTGTTGATGTATTCCCCATTGAACCAGGAAACTTGGGTGGAACATACTGATTCTTTTACAGCCATGAAGTATGACTTACTGCTTGCTATTGCTGGTCTGGGGCATGTGGTATTTGTACTTTAGGGGCAAATGTTTGTCCAGTAAAAATGCTCACGCCACTGTGAACAACATGAATCATATTTTTGGTCCAATATTTTTGGTCCATTTTACCATAGTACATATGACAATTTCATATATGTATCAGACTTTTGTCAACATATGTTGCAAAACTTTTGGCATTTACAATGTTATGCCGGTTATTGATTTTATAGGGACTTTAATATGTTTCCTCAGTATAAAGTGACGTCATCTTTTGGGCTTATTTTATATGGGATCATCACTGGGATAGTTGTGGTTCAGAGTCATTGGATTGGTATTGAGATTTTGCCCATGGACCACCTTTGAGTTCCTCTGGCCTTTTAACCTTTTGACCTTGTAAATGTTTATGGTTGCGATGGTGACCAAACCCTGGTTCCATCCCAGGATCTGGTGCTGCTGTGGATCTTTAGAATCTTTGTTTCTTTTTCTTTTTGTTTTCCTTTTTTAAATGGCTTAGATTCGAGACTGTGGTTACCATGGTAGCCTGAGTTTTTCTATGCAGCTGTTCTCTGCTGGAGGTTCCATAGCGGAATTCTCTCTCTCTTTCTCTCTGTGTGTCTGTCTGTCTTTTTTTACGGATTTTTTGCTGTTGATTTGTATTAGATTTATGTGGGTTTAGTTTGGGTCAGGAATGTATCCACGTGGCGTCTGAAGCTGAGGAACCTTTTAAATGTTTTTCTTCAATATCTCAAATATTTAGCTGCTGTGTTTGAGCTCAGCTGGCTCTGAAAGCACATGTTTAGTTTTAGCCCAGCTGTTTTACTCTCTTTGTTTCTTGTTTCCTATCCACATTTACGTTCCTTCTGCAACAAACGTGTGTAATAGTGTGTGTGCTTGTGTAAGGCTCTCTAATAATGTTTATGCAGTTCTGTCTGAGTTTGTGTGTGTGTGTCAGTGCTAACACTGCCGTCTGATGTGTTCTGCACAGGCATGGCACAAGATGCGCTGGTGAAGTGGCAGCGTCCGCCAATAACTCTCACTGCACAGTGGGCATCGCTTACAACGCCAAGATCGGGGGTGAGTGTGGCAGACTGGCCACTGTGCCTGGGAATTCTGCCTTTTTATAATCACACACACACACACACACACACACAGAACCAGTCAGAAGTTTGGACACACCTACCCTTTCTTTTTTTATTCATAAATCATAGAAAATAATTAAAATGGGAATTATGTAATGACCCAAAATTGTTAAACAAACAATCTCAAAGTAGTCACCCTTTACCTAGATTACAGCTCTGCACACTCTGGACATTCTCTCAATCAGCTCCAGGAGGCTGTTTAACAGTATTGAAGAACTTCCCATGTATTATATTTGGGAAATTTGGTTAACATTTTATTGTACATTGTCTTACAAATGTTACTTTTACTTATTACTATAGGAATAACAATAAATAATGCATATACATGCAGCTAACCTTATATAAATCCCTAATCCTAACGCTTTAGTAAGTACATGTTGTTAATTAATATTACTTAATAATTAAATGTATAATTTTACTGTAATTATACAAGGATGCATTAAAACAAAGTATAACTGACATTTGTACATAGGCACAATGTATTTGTGTCTCCAAAACTAATTTTATGTAAAATCGTTTAGATCAAACAGTTTTTAAGGTTACATTAAACATTACGCTAAGGAACATTTCGGTCAGTTGTATGTGTAACACTTGACAATAAGGTTCCATTTGTTAACATTAATTACCAATCTTTGTTAACGTGAATGAGCAATTAACAATACTTAACATTACAAATAATTATTAATAATTAACAGTACAGCATTTAATCTAAGTTAATGTTATGAATACAATAAAAATCTAAATATTTTAAAATCAAAATTGGTATATATTAACATTAGCTAATGCACAATGAACAATTGTAAAAATGAAATAACTATGAACTGTTGTATTTGCAGTAACTACATGTATTTACATTTAATTATTTCATCAGAAGCTTTTATCCAAAGGCGATTTACAAAGAAAGACAGCATTTAACATTTCACACCAACAAGAACCAACAACCCAAGCCTACAAAGATTTACAACTAGGAAAAGTAGGAACTAATATTAACAAAGATTAATAATTGTAAACTGTAGGTTGGTTTATGTTAGCTAATGTATTAACTATTGGTAACACATGTGATGAATACTGATGACTGGTGGTGTATAAAGGCACCTCATTTACTGCTCGCAGGTGAAGCTCATTCGTTTGTTCATTGCTTTCATTTGAACTTTATTTCTCATATTTGAAGGTGTTTCGTCATTTGTAATCACTGAGATGAGCAATAAAACAATAAAAAGAATAAACTCTTCCTGATAGTTACCTGGATGAAAGGAAAGCTGCACAGACTCTTCTAGTTGTTAACAGTAAACGGATAAAAGTTTTTGTACCCTGAAGCTACAGTTATAAATAAATGTTTTGGATACAACAGTTTAAATCAGACGCCATTATATTCTTTGTTTAGAATCAGTCTGTGTCTAGATGCTATAGAATACAATTTATTTAGTTTACCAAGCTTGAACTTTGATACAGCGTGAAAGACTAAAGTTCATTTTACTCATTTATAAAGGAATGAATGGAGCACAAATTATAGGGTGACCTCACCTTAAGCCACTTCAGTGACTTTAAATCAAGTGGACTCATTTTCAATGGATGATAAAAGTTCAGTTTAAGTTCACACAGGTGTCTTTGCAGAGTAACCACCGGTGTCGTTCATCACATAAAATCTAGACATGACTTATAATCTATAACCTAACAATTTCTTTTTTTAATGTGCAAAATATTTTAATATAGATGCCACTTGGTTTGATCTTTTGTAATCTAATGATTTGTACATTTTTAATTGTTGCTAAGCTGCCCAAATCCTTTTGGGGACCCACTGTATGTTTTCTCATAAAACTGTGTTCATACCATCTTTAAATGTAACACAGAGCATAAATGGCTTTTAACTTCTTTTTTTTGCCGTGTACTACAGGTGTTCGCATGTTGGATGGAGATGTGACGGACATGGTTGAGGCTAAATCACTGAGTCTACATCCTCAACACATAGATATTTACAGTGCCAGCTGGGGCCCAGATGATGATGGCAAAACCGTGGATGGGCCTGCCTCACTCGCCAGACAGGCCTTTGAAAATGGCATCCGACTGGTAAAAACTATCTCAGGTTCCCTCTGATTTACAAGGAACTCAGTCGTTCACTGCGTCCATTAAATTTTTTCTGCAAGAAAAAGTCTTTTTTTCCATATGACATTGTAAAAATGTAATGGAAAAATGTAGTCGTACATAATACAGCAGGTGTAATTTTCAGTTCATCAGTCAATCTATTTAGCGGTCTGGCCCACCTAAGTTGTTTTCCTTTCCTCCCACCCTTCTGCCTGAGTGAACTTTAGAACTTGATTGAAGTTTATCTTCTCTGAGTTACGAGTTGGCGGCAGTAATTGGCGTGTGTCCTGTGCCAAAGGTGTGTTTGGAGTGGTTTAGGCATGTTTCAGGTATGTGCATTGTGAGACTTGTAGACATCAAATAATACTGATCAACCCTCGTCAGACAGTGCGGGAGAAGAGGATATTAATGCCAAAAGATTAGAGTAGGTCCTGTTTTGTTCAATACTCTGTAAAACATGTGCCCCTGTGCCTCATGAGTGCTGGATTACAGACCTTTCACTTTATGCATCAAGTCTGGTCCACATTGCAGCTTATTCTGGCCAAGATTTACCCAGTTATACAGGAAATGTCTGCCAAAAAGTCATCACAGGTGTCATGTTTAAAGGCATCAAGTTAGATAAACAGTAACTTGGAGAGCAAAGTGGAATACAGAGGTGTGCTCAATGTTGTCTTGTTTACTCGCTATTGAGTGTCCCAATCAAAACACTCAAATATCTTTTCAATGCTACAAACCTCATTAACCTTGGCAAACCAAGCGTCTATGATTCTTTGAGCAGCCTGTGAAGGTAAACTGTTTCCTGCTAGACTGATACATTTCTTTAGGTGTGTTTAGCCTAACGTGTTGAAAGCCTCGTGTTTGTGGCTTCTCAGTGGCTGACAAAACCGATATGAATATTCAGTGCAGCTCATGTGACTGGGGTAGGGACGTAAAAAGTACAGATACATGTAGCGATACCGGTACTTACCAATTCAGTTTGATACCCAATGTGCATTAGATCTTGTAGTGTAAATGCAGACTAATATACCTGCTTCTGTCTAATGTGTGGATAATACTAATTAAACAATACTGTTAAGAAAAGGAAAAATCATTCCCTGCTTTGTTCTTTTTATTACAGACTGTTTACTTAATTACTGGAAAGGATTGTTTTAATTTAATTTGTTTTTTTTTAAATATATTATATATTATAAATATATTTGACTATAAATAGTAGCGAAATTGATAGTACGTTTTGGCAGTGGTATCAAAATAGTTATATTAGTAGTAACTGTTATTTTTTTATCATTACAGGGCAGAAAGGGGCGGGGCTCTATTTTTGTGTGGGCTTCAGGAAATGGTGGGCGGAGTCGTGATCACTGTTCCTGTGATGGCTACACAAACAGCATCTACACCATCTCCATCAGCAGCACAGCAGAGAGTGGCCGCAAGCCCTGGTATCTAGAAGAGTGTTCCTCCACCCTCACCACCACCTATAGCAGTGGAGAGAATTATGACCGCAAAATCGTAAGTTAAGCGATGTTTGAAGCTGCAACTAAATTGTACACCCAAGACAAAGCTGCTGAGCTTGCTTTAAAGACACCGTTTACAAGCGAGACCCCATCCTAACCAAGAAGAATTATGTTTAGTTGTTTTGGTTTTTAGGACATGATAATTTGTCTTGGTCATGACTGTTACATGGTTTATTATCTCCTTATCATGCCCCTGTATATAATTCAGTATACAGTGCCTTGCAAAAGTATTCATGCCCTTGAACTTTTTGTCACATTACAACCACAAACTTAAATGTTTTTTGAAATTTTATGTAATAGACCAACACAAAGTAACATATAATTGTGAAGTGGAATTAAAATGATACACAGTTTTCAAAATTTTAAGCAAATAAAAATCTGAAAAGTATGGTCCTCCCTGCGTCAATACTTTGTAGAGCCATCTTTCGCTGCAGATACAGCTGCAAGTCTTTTGGGGTATGTCTCTACCAGATTTTCACATCTAGAGACTGACATTTTTGCCCATTCTTCTTTGCAAAATAGCTTAAGCTCAGCCAAATTGGATGGGGAGCATCTGTGAACATCAATTTTCAAGTCTTGCTACAGATGCTCAATGAGATTTAGGTCTGGACTTCGACTGGGCCATTCTAACACATGAACATTTTTTGATCCAAACCATTCCATTGTAGCTGTGGCTGTATGTTTAGAGTCATTGTCTTGCTGAAAGGTGAATCTCCTTCCCAGTCTCAAGTCTTTTGCAGCCTCCAACAGGTTTTCTTCCAGAATTGCCCTGTATTTAGCTCCATCCATCTTCCCATCAAATCCGACCAGCTTCCCTGTCCCTGCTGAAGAAAAGCATGTTTTCCATGTTTCACAGAGGGGATGGTGTGTTCAGAGTGATCAGCAGTGTTACTTTTTTCGCCACACATAACGCTTTGCATTTAGGCCAAAAAGTTCAACTTTGGTCTCATCTGACCAGAGCACCTTCTTCCACATGTTTGCTGTGTCCCCTACATGGCTTGTGGCAAACTGCAAACTGGATTTCTTATGTCTTTCTTTCAACAATGGCTTTCTTCTTGCCACTCTTCCATAAAGGCCAGATTTGTGAAGTACACAACTTATAGTTGTCCTGTAGACAGATTCTCCCACCTGAGCTGTGGATTTCTGCAGCTCCTCCAAAGTGACCATGGGCCTCTTGGCTGCTTCTCTGACCAGTGCTCTTCTTGCTTGGTTTAGGTAGATGGCCGTGTCTTTGTAGGTGTGCTGTGGTGGCATACTTGTTCCATTTTTGGATGATGGATTGAACAGTGCTCCTTGATGTTCAAAGATTGGGACATTTTTTTAAAACCTAACCCTGCTTTAAACTTCTCCACAACTTTATCCCTGACCTGTCTGGTGAGTTCCTTGGTCTTCATGATGCTCTTTGTTCACTAGTGTTCTCTAACAAACCACTGAGGCCTTCACGGAACAGGTGTATTTATACTGAGACTAAATTACACACAGGTGGACTCTATTAACTAATTAGCTGGGTTGAATACAAATGCACGCCACACTTTTCAGATTTTTATTTGCTTAAAGACAAAATGTGAAAAGTTCAAGGGGTATGAATACTTTTGCAAGGCACTGTTCTTGTTAGATAGGGATGGGTCATTGTGGTTGACTAGTTGACTAGTCATCTAGCAACTAGAAATGAATTAGTGAAAACATGGTAAAGTTG
>JAZGTJ010005380.1:0-27697 GCA_036877575.1 Botia almorhae | reverse complement strand
ATCAGGATTTGATAGACTTCTTTAGTAATCCTACCATTACATACATGATAACTTTTAGCTTTATTTTGTTCCCTGCTTAGGCACAGCAGTGTGATGTTATGGCTGCAATTAGTAACATTATGCTTCACTGCTTTTTGTTGGCACGATTTCTAAGTGCCCGGCACATTATCAAATATAGTTGGAACTACCAGTTTTCCATCAATAATTAACTATAAATCATCATCATAAACTCTTCATATCCAAGAGTTACAAACTGCAGCTTTAACGTGCCAGAGAAGAAATGTCCCTCCTGGTCGAGCCTGGTTTCTCCCAAGGTTTTTTCTTTATCTATATAGACTTCAGGCTATATCTTTGCTAAACTTTATTGATGAAACTTTGTAGGTGTCACTGTCACAACATTCTCACATCCTGACTACCTCAAAAACATTTGGTGACAGTGCCTCCTATTGGCCAAAATTGATAAATCACTTTGTGTTGTAATGCATTTTACTTGCTTTCTTATCCTATTGCAAATCCCTCATACCCCTGTCCCATAAGATGTTATCTTTTCATATGCTATCTCCATGTAAGCTGGAATGCATATCTTGCTTAATGATTTTGTGGTTTTATCGGTTCTGTCAACCCTTTATTCACAAACCTAAATCTATAAACCTAGTATGCCTAATTAGTCTTGTACATCTCACAAATTTTTTGCAATAATACCATTAACATGTCTGACATTTGTTCTGTTTTATTTTTTTTAAATATGTAAAGCTGCTTTGAAGCAATGTAACATTGTAAAAAGCACTATATAAATAAAATTGAAGTTCTAAAAGGAATTGAGATATCTTAAATGTTTCCATGGCAACGAATCAAACTTTAAAAACATATTCAGGTGTATTTGAGGTGATTAATGCTTGAAATTGCATTAAATTTGGTACATGTCAATGTTCAGTCGTTAAACGTGGTCAAAAGTTTACACATGGGCGTGGTGGGGCTCTGTAGCGCCCCTTTTGACTAAAGTGTTGGGGCTAGTTTTGCCTACGGTCACCAAACTTGGTACATGTATTGTTCTCATCAAGTCAGACAACTTTCAAAATTCGAAATCTTCCAAAAGTAAGTCAGCCATTTTGGATGGAATGTAGATTTTCTGTCAACTCCAGGCTCTGAATTGTTAAATACTTATCCTAGGAGATTTAGTGTATTGTCACCAAATTTGTAAAATATTATGTCACGACATTGAAGATACTAAATTGCGAGGGATTTTTGGTATCAGTAAAGTAAATTATAAAGTAAATTATTGGTATCAGACAGTAAATTAATGGAAAATATAAACAAAAAGGGAAAGTAGCTCATATATGCTGCGTGAACTGGATAATTCCGTTTAAATTTGAGCTTCACAATGGAGTGTAAACATACTGGTATATAGTGGATCCATAAAATTTAGTCATTTCAGTGTTATTTGAATTGGGATTCAAATGTTCTAAAGCAATTTTAAAATCAGTAAACATCTATAGTGTGGAACATTCATGATATGTTCATATTAAAATATGCAAGATCCCTTTCATATATGTATTTTTTGCATACACATCTCCAATTAAATCCTTCATTGTGCGAAATGCATCTCATTAGCTGGAAATAAACGTCACAAAACAGATGTACAAGCAGTTTTATCACCTACTTTTTATTTCCAATATAAAAAAAAAATTAAAAGACATCAAAAATAATGTCTTCGTTCATCAGCAGGCATCATCTTATAAGGGACTCTCTTAATTTTTCATAAATGAACTGGTCCTGCAAGGGAAACAAAAACTTAATTTGTAATAAACATGATGATTCATGAAATTCTAAAGTATAGGTGGGACAGCAGGATTAACAGAGAGAAACTGAACCACTTTTTGTATGTAACAACTATTTATAAAAATAGGTTGAGTCTACTTTATATAATTTACCAGCAGTTTATTAAACTGTCAATGCTCATGGTAGCTGTATTAAAATGGTACTTTAAAAATTTTCAATCTATGCTAAAGGCCCGTTATTATTTACCTTCAACACAGGCTACATCATATTTCAAGATAGATACATCTATTACAAAGCATATTAAAGCTACACACTATATATAAAAGAATACGTCTGGGTATATTTATAAAGGTGCAGTCGGGGTAAATATTTGTATATGCCAGACAGATCTCTAGAAATCAGATTATAAATATGTCAGGTGTGTTACAGTGTAAGGTGATGGTCATGAAGTCACTGTCTATTACACACACACTTTAACTGTCACTGTGTCTTTCTTGTCAAAGGCGTTACTGTGTAATGTGTGAGCAGAACTTCAAAACTACATCACTCAAGTGCACTTAATTGATTTATAAACTCCAGTAATCGTTGTCTTACATCACTTTTAGGGTAAACTTGGAGTGAAATTTTGTGAAAGTGACATTTGTCATGTCATTTGACATGGTGACCCATACCCGAAATGTGACCTGCATTTAACCCATCACTGGTGAGTCGTGAACACACAGTCGTGAACACACAGTCGTGAACACACACATGCGGAGCATTGGGCAGCACACTATTGCGCCCAGGGAGCATTCGGGTTAGGTGGTTTGCTCAAGGGTACTTCAGCTGCTATCTGTCAGAGCTGGAATCAAACCAGCAACCTTCTGATTAAGCCCAACTTACTAACTAGCAGGCCACAACTGCCCTATTTGCATGTCTAATTAGCAATTTAACTTTAGAACTTGTAAGTTTTAAACCGTAATCCAAATGTAAAAAAAAAAATGCTTAATGACCTCCTAAACATGTGTTTCAGAAATTCAGCAGTCACTGTACTTCCCCACTTAAATGAAGCAGGTGCCTGGCAGCACACTTGCGAAGGGCTACCATGCATGCACAGAATAAATTTTATCAACCTATTGGTGAATTTTTAATCTGCTGGAATATTAAAAATTGTGCCCAATCCCACGCTGAATTTCACTCCATGCAAGAGTAAAGTTTGAAAATGAAAGATAAGCCATTTTTGGAATGACACGAGATAAATGTTCAGTTTTAGGGTCAGCTTTTTCTACTGGTGCAGAATTCACTTTAGAGTGAAAATGAGCAACTTCAGATTCAGATTTGAATTCTTTTCCACTCACCTTTCTGGACACTGATGGTCGAACTTTCTTAAAGGCCTCCTCAAAATGAACTCTGCTCACCCTAATGTCCTGCACTGAGTCTGCAACACACAAATCTTTACTGCACACATCTGCTGTAGTTAGGGCTGCAAGAAGAATAATCTATTATTTTGCTCAATTTACTTAGTGGCAATTCACTGAAAAATGAAACTTTTGTCATTTACTTAAGTTATACCTGTGTGGAACAAATTTCTTTTTGTCTGCTGGACACAAAGATATTTTGTAGAATGTTTGGATCAAAACAATTATGGGGCAAAGTTAGTGAAACTAACTTTTCCCAGTGTAATGAGTTTTGGATTCTTGTGAAAATGGTCTATTGGTCAGATTTTTAACGTACTCTATCATCTATACTATCATCCACTTTTAACAAAAATTAACAAATTCTGATCTTTTGATGTTTTGTGCTTTCTAATAACCAGGCCTGGACTGGCCATCGGGAGCACCAGGAGGATTCTTGATAGCCTGGCGACTGATTTGGCCTGCTGCCAGCCAGTCTTTTTAATAATTATTTTATATTATTGCCCACCCACTGTACTAAAGTGATCACTTCCGAATTTAGCATTTAATTAATTAAAATAATGAATCTATTAATCTAAATCTGTTAGTCTTGACCTGCAAAGTTATGCTACGGTTCGATTTATGTCCTCTCTGCGCCTCTTCCAAAGCAGTTAAACAGACATGCGAAGATGGAAAGCGGCAGAAAGGGAAAGGGCATGTAAAAAGAAAGCACTTTAAGAAGCAGCAGCTAAATGTTGCAAAATTTCCAATCTGTTCAGGGCTCCAAGTGCAGGTCAGTTTCATTTGTAAATACTGTAGCTTTCTCTTTGCAAGTGTTGAACTGCTTATGAAAATTAGCAGTTGTGCCCTTACTATCATCATTTAAAATACTATATGCTATTAGGGGCTTAAATCAGACATCTCCTCAAGATATAATATCGATTCAATATTGAATTGATTAAATATTTGCCAATACCTAAAAAAATTCAGTGATTTAGATACAATTCGATTCATCTGGAGGTATATTGATTGATTTTTCGATATGTAAATGATGTGTGCCTAGTTTACACAACCAGTTACATTTTTATTCTCACAAAACAAATGCAATCAAAATATAACACTGTTTAATTAAACTCTGTGAAAATTGCACATCCAATATCCCAGTTACGACATTTACACCAAAAAAAAAGTTTTAAACAAAACCCTTTAAAAAAATAAATAATAGGCACATGAAATCAATAAATCTTATGACAATAGTCAAAGTTATCCATTCTGTTGTGCCAAAATGTGCAACAGTACAAATGAATAAAGTACTCTAGTTGTGGGAAAAAGTAAATGAAAAACATCGAACATTTGTTTTTTTGTTTACAAATTACATGGGTTTTCTCTATTATTTTCCCAAATACAAAATATTCCAAACCCACTAGTTGCTTTCAACAGCAGACACAAAATCTGTATCTGTCGTTTGGCTGCTGGCACCGATTTGTTGCATTGCAATCTGATGCGCAGGCAGACGGCATAGTGAGGAAAAGACATGATCAAAGAACTTTCTGAGCATGAAGGGAGTAGAATCCACAGAGAGTGCAGAGGCCTATTTTCATAGAGCAAACAAGGGAGACATAGGTAGTCTACTTACAGAAAAACAGATGTCAGCACATCGAGATCAAGTAAGGAAGAAGTGACAGGTCATGAAACATGCGATTAATGCCATGGGTGATATCGACAAGAGTGCTTATTCCTTAGAAGACTTGACTTTAGATCAGAAGTAGATAAGATAGATAAAAAGTTAAGGAAGCTGGAATGTATTATATGACCGGGTCGAAAATTGTGAGACATGAGAAATACAATTGCAAACTGACATTGCAATTAATTTGGCAGACATTGCATGTTTGTGTAAAAGAAAATGCAAATAATTTGCATTTGAAGTGTCACAACTTTTACACCCATAAATAGAAAACGCAATTGTAAATTGTGGGTGTAAAAAAGTGTCCCTAATAATGCTTCATATCTTCTGGAGAAAATCGTTTTAGAAATTTTGGAAATAGTTGGCAATTACGTCAGTAAATGCATTGGCAACTCAACAGATGGGGCTGCAAACATGCAAGGGCAGAACAAGGGATTTTCTAAACTTCTCACACAAGAGGCACCTGCATAAGTCCATGTTTGGTGTTATTCATGTATACTTAATCTTGTGTTGGAATTGTAGTGTCAAGTGCATCACGTTTCTCCCTGCTAATGACATTCAAACACAAGTATGAAGTACCTACAAACGTATGAAAGTGTGGAAGTTTTTGGATATTTTAAAAAACCTGAGGGGCACTTTTCACTAACCTTGTTACCACATGGCAGAAATGGAGAAAGACATTACAATGCAAACGACCGTAAGAGTGAAAGCCAGAGGCATTACTTAGATATGAAATCATACGCACCGCACAGTATATTCATACGCACTCCTTTGAATATTTGCTGAAACTACACCACTGTCAAAATACCTTCAGACAAGTGGCATGGATTTGCTGACTGCTCAGCATATGATTATAGGAACTGAGGACAACTTAAAAAGCTTCAGCCGGGATTTTGAAGTTGTTAAAGCAGCAGACACATTTGTATAGTGGGTAAACAACAATGTACAGGAGCAGGATGACTATGACTTTGAGGTACAAACTAACCTCCCAGAAAAAAGGCAAATAAAAAAGAAAGTCATGCCAGGTGAGAGGATGAGCCACTTTCAGATTCTTTACTTGAAACTGACAACATTATGGATAAAGTTGCTCAGAGCAGCAAAGTCTTGCGCAATCTGCTGACCTTCTAGGTTGAAAGTTTTGTTTAACCCCTCTTCTGCAGTTAAAGTACATTTATAAGTGGAGAGGAAAAAGCAGCTTTGGACTTCTGGCATAAATGCTTGGTAAAACGCTTTGTGCAGACCCAGGTAATCTGATATAAGGACTGCTTTACTTCAAGGTTGCTTGTAAATGTTTTAATATGATGGACTAACTTTTGTGTTTTCTGATGAGGTCATTGTTTTGGGTAATGGTAAAAGGAGTTTACCTGAGTGTGACTGAGGAGGTTGTGAGGATAAATGAAGTCTTAGAGCAGTGACAGATGCCTCACGCACCAAAGCAGAGAGATCTGCACCCCTACAACACAAAATCCAATGAGAACAGAAGCAAGAGTCAAGAACCCTCACATTTCAGCCTATAAATTAAGTACAAATACTTTGTTTCGACAAAACAAAAAGCGTACTCATCATTTGTGCCATTTGATTAGACAACAAATGGTAAAAATCAAGCGTGTGCTATGAAAGCTGTCAATAAATCAAACTTACGTAAAGCTGTCACAGCGTGTGTCATGGGCAATTTCTTCTAGATTGACATCTGAATCTAGACAAGGTTTAGTGCCACCCTGAGACAAAATACAGTTAATAAATCAACAAATGTTGAAACAAATCAACAAAATTTACACAACTATGCAAGTAACACTGCTTTATTCCTATAATACACCACTGTTTAAGTTTTTTGTTCAGTTGTTTGATGTTTACCTTTGTAATAGTGACCAAAATGGCGTGTCTGTCTGTGGGAGGCGGGAAACCCACATACAGAGTTTTGTCCAAGCGTCCAGGTCTTAGTACAGCAGGATCAATAATATCTACAAACACCCACAAAGTCATTTTTATACAGACACGACTAAAAACAAACAATTTAAAAGCACATAGGGCTCATTACCTAGTCTGTTAGTAGCAGCCAGGATGAAAACCTGTTGGCGGTTTTCAAGGCCATCCATCTCTGTGAGGAGCTGGTTGACCACACGAACACTGGCCCCTGACTGACAGACAGCAATCACAACTCTTATTCACTGCTAAACTGATCTTCCTGAAGTATAATCACACTGTATCTGACCTCATGTTCTGAGCGGCGAGGGCAAAGAGCATCAATCTCATCAAAGAAGATGACACATGGAGCCGAGTTACGACCTCTCTGAAAGACCTGACGCACTGCCCGCTCACTCTCACCAACATACTGCAACACAATTAAATCATCCTGCAGCTCAGTGGATTAAAAATGACACATCTTTAACAGAAATCCCTCTATAATTTGTAATTTAAGAACTATAAACAGCTCCACAAAAAAGGGACTACAGTAAGCTTGTGACCTCACAAAACCAGGAAACACAACCCGGGAGTACACAAGTGTAGGGCACAAGTGTAGAGCAGGTCTGATTGTTCTGCTTTAGTACTAGTGTGTTATTGCCATGCTGAAGAGACACGGTTTACTATTCTCATTCTGTGTAATAGATGAATATTGGGTGCGTGTTTAAATTGTTTTGAATAGTTTACAACAAGACCAAATCCGGCCTCCTAAATATCTTTATCCAGCCTGTTATAATACTTAGTAAAATTAAGATTCAAAACAGCCTCTGTGAATGCAATAGCAAACTGACTGAGGGGGACCCCCACAAGGAACACAACTGCAAACTGACCAAGAGGGATTGATTGGTTAGGACGGTTATTGGCACATTGAAGAAGGTTCTTAAAGGGGAACACTCAATTCTGACCTTAATCAGAATTAAAAACAGGGTGGAAAACAGGCATAAATGTATTTAAATTAATGTTTTTGGAGCAAAAAATTTATAAATATTATATTTATCATTAATTACACCTTAAGGAACAAAAAAAAAAAAAAACATGTCATGACCCCTGTAAATACAGAAATGCAGGATATTAAACTTGCAAAAGGTTTTTGTACAATCCTGTATAATCCTTTATAAAGACTTTGTTGCATGGGGTCTGGCACTATATATGATAAATTATAGGTAATACGAAGACCACATCCATCTCACTATTCTGTGTGCAAGTTAGTAATTGTTTTGAGTATTCACCAGCGTGAACCTGATTAAACTCAACCAGTATCACATGATATATGACTGGCCCTCTTCATATTTACCCTATAATCTGGCCTATGATATTCATGATCTTGCCCCCAAAGTTCAGTAATTAAAGACACCTGCTTTATAACATTGCATCTGTAACATATAAAACAAAACAAAACTCACATTATCAACATCTCTTTACACTGGTACATTTCCTGCAGCATTTAAGCAGGCTTGGGAAACCTCTTTCCTTAAGAAACCTACCCTAAATCTGGCACTTTTAGAAAACTACAGACCATTAATCCTCCTTCCACTCATTGCTAAACACATGGGTGAGTTGTGTTCAACCTACTCTTTTCTCACTTTTCTCACACAAAACAACCTCCTGGACAACAATCAGTCTGGCTTTAAAAGTCATTTAACTGAGACTGCCCTAATCATGGTTATTGAAGCTCAGAGACTGGCAGAAGCAGCCTCAGTACTCATCTTGCTGGATCTGTCTGCTGCTTTTGACACAGTTAACCACAAAATCATTCTGTCAACCCATATGGCAAACGGCGGCTCTTTAACTGCACTCCAGCAGATCAAGTCTTACCTCCCAGGTAGGTGCTTTACGGTGTCTTGGAGAAGTGAGGTACCGAAGTCGCAATATCTTGCTACTGGGGTGCCTCAGATCCCAGTGCTTGGACCACTTCTCTTCTCCATCTACATATCCCTAGCATCTCTCATTCAGATACAAGGCTTTTCCCCAGCACTGCTATGCTGATGACACACAACTGTACTTCTCATTTCATAAAGATGATCATCTCTGCTCATATCTCAGTTTGCCTAACTGGCATTTTTGGCTAATTGAAGGACCACCACCTTCAACTCGACCCACAGCCAATCCGACACTTCGTCATAACCTCTCCATCCAGTTAGGATCATCAATCCTAACTCCTTCCAGGACAGCCTTGAAGTGGTGTTTGATGAGCCCTAAGAGATCACATTACAAGAACATCGGTTCTGCAGATTTGCCTTACACAGCATTAAGATGATGAGACAATACCTATCGTTGCGCGCTGCACAACTCTTTGTCTAAGCTCTTGTTCGGTCTAGACTCAACTGTTGTAAAGCTCTCTTGGCAGGCCTTTCAGCATGCACTGTCAGACATCTGCATATGATCCAGAACGCATCAGCAAGAGTGGTGTTTAACAAGCCAAAGACAGCACGTAACACTTGTATTGCTGTGGCACAATAGGTAGAGCATTGTGTTAGCAATAGTTGTGGGTTTGATTCCCAGGGAACAAACATACTAATAAGATGTATACCTTGAATGTACGGTAAGTCACTTTGAATAAAAACGTGTGCTAAATGCATGAATGTAAAATGTAAATGTTCACTAGTACAGACTTGTGTAAACTCCAGAAGCTTGCGTTCTGCAGGTAATCGGCAACTTGTGGTACCATTCCAAAGAGGCATTAAATCACTCTCACGCACCTTTACTCTGACTGTTTTCCACTGGTGGAATGACCTAACTAACTCAACCCAAGCAGCTAAGTCTTTAAGTAATTGTCAAGAAGATGCAAAAGAGGCTTCTTTACCATCAACACTTGGCTGACTAATACTAGTACTTACCTATTCCTTTCTATTCATATATTCAAATAAAACTTGATACACATACTATGCAAGACTAATTTGGACTTGTCACAACACTTATACATTGTTTGCTCTTATTTATTTAATTGATTCTATTGCTCTCCTCATTTGTAAGTTGCTTTGGATAAAACTGTCTGCTAAAATGATTAAATGTAAATGTAGTGTATGGGGCGTAAACTGACATGGATCGGCCCATGTTTTAACGGTTACGGTAAGGGATGGGAAAAACAAACGTCCAAAACAAACTCTAAGCAGGAGACCAATCACAGCAAACTGGGCCAAGCTGACCATTCAATGCAATTTGGAAGTAGGGGCTTCATTGAATCTGGAACTAAACAGCATTCATCACAGGCTGGAAACAGGTGTTAAAATGTAAAATGTAAAAAAAATCATGATGTCTAAAACATTTAAGCATAAAAACCTATTGTAGTACACTCCAATAACTATATCACAATTTCATAAAAGAGCATAAGACAAATTTAAAATCTACACATGAAACAAAAAGATGACACACTGATGCTGAGTCTAAAAACGTTGCACTCATGACTTTAGAATGCTGGTTACTAGAAAGCAACTAACCATGTTCAGTAGCTCTGGACCCTTGACAGATATGAAGTTTAAACCGGACTCATTGGCAACAGCCTGTATAGAGAAACAGATTTTGAGTTCCAATGATGAACAGCCATAACAAATGCCAATGAGGGGCTGAACTTAATACTACAAATGAACTGAATAAACTTAAAACTACAAATGACTATAAATGACACACTATTCGAAACTAGATGTCATGCGTACAACGTCAGCATAAGAACACACTAACATATGTGAGAGATACAATTGTGGTATAGAGATAAGGCATAAACAAACTTTTGCCAGCAGTGTCTTTCCACATCCTGGTGGTCCAGCGAGAAGAACTCCAGCAGGACTGTTGAGACCCAGAGCTCTGAAATGCTCTGGGTGATGAATAGGGGCCTGAAAACAGGCAAACAGAACACACAATTATCACCTCATTCAGCACCCTAGCAACTGGACTGTGAACTACATTGCAGCTTTTAAAACATTACAATTAGTGTGAATCTGACACTAGAAGCTGATATACAGAAATGATCGCACCAGTTTAATACTGTCCACTGTTTAATGGAATGTAATTACAGGGTATAAACTTGAAGTTTTTACCATGATGGCCATATTGAGTTCCTCACGAATGTCCTGCAGAGCTCCCACATCCTCCCAGGTGACATCTGGTACCGTAGCAAAGCCTTCACGCTTTGCAGAAGGCTGGACTATGGTTAATGATGTCCTGAAGTCTGACATAAGAACACTCAGTCCAGCTAGCTGCTCCTCAGTCAGACGCTCTGTCTTCTTTAACAAACATAACAGCTGCTCTAGCTCCCCCTTCTGCCAAGAGAAGACACTGCATTTACTTCTATTACAAAACTTAGCAAAAAGGCAGTATAATTAATTTAAAATCACTTATGTGCCCACAAGAAATTTGCGTTCAGCTAACGAACGTCGCCTTGTGGTTCAATCCCAATGAGGGAAGAAATCACTGTCCCGGACTCTTTCTTTCACTCTGCCCGGTTGGTGGAATTAACTTCATATCTCCATCAGAATGGCTGAGTCATTAACCATTTTCAAGAACAACTAAAAACTCACCTTTTTCGTCTTCACTTCCTTACTAATTTACAGTAATTTACAGAGACAGTAAATGGTGATTGAGATTACCTGTGCTGGCAGCATGACATTGCTGCTCTGCTCCAGCAGTATTCGATTCACAGCGCTCATGGCTGCCTCTCGGCACAGAGCCATTAAATCAGCACCCACATAACCTGGTGTGAGCCGCGCCAACTGTCTGAAGTTAAAATCCTCTGGGAGCCTGATCTTCCGACACAGTGTCCTCAGAATCCTGCGATGATTGAGAAAAATTAAGGTTAAATTCAAATGTAAGGTAAATGACCATTTTAATCCCAAAACATCAAATGTTAAGCACAGTACTTAATATACAAATATACAATATTTATAATGAAGGGTTCAATTTAACAAACATTAGGAAACCAGAAAATTAGTACAGACAACTAGTCACCTTTGCAACTTACATTGATGAGTTGCCATACCCCTATAGGATGTTTTTTCTTTTTTAATGTAATTTTTTACATGATTGTCAGAGCAAACACTGTAATGATACACACATTCAAGTGCTTCATTACTAATAAAACATTAAACTGAACCGTTTTTATATCCGTTATATCAGTTTTACCGTTTACAATTTTTGTTGCCACATGTTCTCCCCACTCAGTGATGCACCCACTGAGACAACTGTTGAAAGTGCCTTAGTTATCGGCTATTCTATTGTAAGAAATGTGAATATAGAGGAACCAGCCACCACAGTCAAATGTTAACTGGGAGGCAGACAAAAGAAATGCATAGCAGACTGTCATCACTAAATGTCTAAGAGGTACTTGCTGAATAATAAAGGTTTCATAGAAGTTTTTGGGGTAGACCTGTCATACTGAAAAAAGATGGCCTCCATCCCTCCTGGGCTGGTGCTGCTGTTGTGTCTAGAAATCTGGCACAGTCTTGTTATTGATACTACCAATACTTGTCTGCTTGTCTGAAGGCAGAGAGACTGGCTTAACCAACTGTCCTCTAGCATCACATGTCACAGAAGACACAATTTCAACACAACAATCACTTAAAAATAAGAGACTGTTTCTGTCCCCCAGACCTGTAAAATTAAACTCTGTAAAGACCTCAATGGCAATTTAATCCATACTGAACTAATAAAAAAGACACTCTGTTAATACAGAGTAACAATTAATAAGGTTTGGGTTGCTGAATATACTCTCTAAGAAAAGCACTTTTGATTAATATGATGATAGATCATAACCTAGATGTGCTCTGTTTGAAAGAAATGTGGCTAAAATGAGACAATTACATTATATTAAATAATTCTATCCCCAAAATTATTGTTATAACCATAAGCCTTGTCCAAAAGGCAAATAGGGAGGTGTTGCTGCACTTATATGAAATATTTATTATTTAATTAAATTACCCAGAGATCAGATTTCAGATACAACTCTTTAAAAGTGATGGCACTTAATATAACTTCATCTAGCGTAAATGATACATAGTTTGTCATTTTCCTGGCTACACAGACTATCAAAGAATTTGCTGACTTTTTATCAGAAGCAGTGCTGGCCACAGATAAAGTCCTTATTGTTGGTGATTTAAACATCTATGTGGATAATGAATAAGATGCATTAGGGTTAGTTTCCCAAGACATTTTAAACTCTCAGTTTCACAACAGGTCAGGACACTCCTTGTTGTAATAATACTTTAGATTTAATACTGTCCTATGGTGTAAATGTTAATACGTTAATATTCTGTAGCAGAGCGTAACCATTTCATTATCCAGATCATTATCTGGTGACCTGTTTAATACAATGGCTAATACAAAGGAATTTGGAGTGTCACAGGGCTCAGTGCTTGGGACTCTGTATTTCACCTGCCTCTCTGCTGTATGTGCTACCTCTGGAAACAATTATCAAGAAACACAGTTAGTTTTTACTGTTATGCTGATGATAGCTGTATATTTCTATGAGGCCCAACAAGACGCATAACTTGGTTATTTAATATCACTATCAGATATATCAATATCAGAAAGTCATATCCACACAACTGTGTGCCTTTTTACCCAGAAACAATATTTTTTTTTACATTTCAGTCAGGATTCAGACCACATCATAAAACAGAAACTGCCCCTGACAAGGTTACAAACGATTTACTTCTATCTGCAAACCAAGGTTGCATCTCATTGTTAGTTGTATTTGATCTAAGTGTGGCATTTGACACTATTGACAAATGCTGTTATGCTGTTAGATCATCTACAGAATTATGTTGGTATTCAAGGTCAGGCTCTTCAGTGGTTTCGCCCCTACCTGGCTGACGATACCGTTTTGTTTGTTTAAATGGGGAATCATCTAAAATAATGCAAATAAAATATGGCCTGCCTCAAGGGCCCTCTGCTATTCACATTATACATGCTGCCCCTTGGAAATATTATTAGAAGACATGGGATAAACTTCCACTGTTACACTGATGATACTCAACTATATATTACTTCAAGACCAGATGATAATCATACCTTAGCTAAATTATCAGACTGTCTTAAAGACAAAACATTGGACTCATAATTTTCTTTTAAATTCAAATAAGACTCAAATAATTCAAATAATTTTACTTACTGGACCAAATCCAAGTAAACAGAAGCTCTCTAATTACAGTTTCCATTTCGAAGGATGTCATGTGTAGAAATCAAGTGGCGTATGATACAAAAACTGTTTTCACCTCAGCTAAGCTGCAAAACATTTAATGCACTTTTAGGTGGCTGTTCCTTAATAAACAGGCTACAGTTAGTCCAAAATGCAGCAGCTAGAGTGTGAAAGGGTAAAAGTGACCTATTCGTCAGAATATGGTAACCCATACCTGAAATGTGACCTCTGCATTTAACCCATCACTGGTGAGGAGAGAACACACACAGCAAGTCGTGAACATGCACACACCCAGAGCAGTGGGCAGCACATTACTGCACCCGGGGAGCAACTGGGGGTTGATCCTTGCTCAAGGGCACTTCAGTTGCAACCCCCCAGTGCTGGAAGCGAACCAGCAACCTTCTGATTACTAGCCCAACTCACTAACCAGTAGACCACAACTTGTAGACCCAAGTTGTGGGGCAGTTCTTACCAGTTCCAAGAAATATGACCATATAACCCCAATTTTGTCATCTCTACACTGGTTACATTCCGTATTATCTATAAAGTACTACTGCTTACCTATAAAGCCTTAAACAGGTTAGCCCCTATGTACTTAACTGATCTTCTCTCTCGTTACAAGCCAATGAGTGCTTTACGTTCACAAAACTCTGGACTTCTGGTTGTACCTAGAATCGCAAGATTCTTGCTAGACGCAAGTCCACTAAAGGTGGCAGAGCATTTTCACACTTGGCTCCTAAACTCTTTAATAGTCTCCAGTGTTTCCCATTCGTTAACTAGACTGTGGCGGCCCGTCTAATTTGTCCCGCCACAGTTTCAAAATGAACCGAAAATTTTTGTACACTTCTCAAAATAAAGATTTCTAAACTCTGTGTTTTTCACTATTGATTCGGCAAATCATCTGTCACTCAAGGTACGTTCACGCCGGATGCGACTTGCGTGAATAAAACGCGCTATTCGTGCGTAGTTGAACGCTTGAACATTTGAGTTTACTTGCGCCATTTGCGCGTGCAAACCACTTCACAACAGACGCGAATGCTCGTCATGGGAGGGGCTTCTGCCGCCTGGCCGCCAGTCTGTTCGTTGCGAAATGACTGACATGGATTTTGTAGAGAGAGTAGCTGCGCTTTATTTATTGTGAAAGGCTGAGACACGTCTTAAAGTTGTTCGGCGTCGTTTCTGGGTCCATCAGATCCTTCAGAGGCGCACCCAGCTTGGTGAGTTCCAGATTGGTTACCGCGGCTCGGAATTTCGCCAAAGTTCAGATTTTTCAACTCACGCACGGCAAACGCTTGAAGCGCTTCATTCGCGGCGCCGCGTTCGCGCGTTGCATGCCGCAGGATGGCTATTCGCGTCTTTGCATTGACTTAATATGTAAATCACTCGCGCTTGCGGCTTCATTCGCGTCCGGTGTGAACGCACCATCAGTCAGTAAGACCCCCGCCCCCATTCCCGCTTCAGCTGTCTCGCTTTACACATACGCACATACGCAGGCGCGTGCGTGAACTGGAACCACAAACTTGGCTGCATCGAGTTATTTTGAGGACACAACTTACACCTGGGCATTTATCTATGCAACCAATAATTAAATTACTACGAGAGGACAAAATTGTTTACATAACCACAAAATTCTTTTATAGATCTAGTCACTTAATTTTTTCTCTCAAAATGCCCCAGATTTATGCATTTAACTTTAAAATGTGCAAAATTTTCTTCCGGGGGGCCAGCCCCCGGAACCCCCTAGAGGCCCAGAGGTCCACCCACCACAGTCTCACAAAATCCGTTGCCACGGTCACCCTGTTGGCTTGCTTACTGGGAGACTGCTGACATTAGCTTATAACATTTGGTTAGGATAACGATTTGTACATTGTGTTAATTATCATTGTTTAATAATTAATTTAATTTTCTTTTCAAAAATTTTCATTTTCTTATTTTTATTCTATTTTCATTTGTACAGCTGCTTTGTAACAATGTGCAATTGTGAAAAGCAATATATAAATAAACCTTACCTATATAAATAAAACAAATGTTAACGCTATTATGCAAGCGTGATCTTAGGGATTATAGGCAAAACCACCATAGTTTATTTAATTTTTACATTCACTGAGGTTTGGAATAACCTAAATAGCCCCCCTTACGCATAAAGAGTTGAAAGGATTTTTTATCTGTATGTAATATCTTATTGTCTGAGGAAAATTTAACTAAAAATACAAATCTGTATAAAAATCCACAGTACATTTTATGATCAACCATTTTTAAACTGTACATCAAAAAAAATTACTTTGGAAAAAAATGATTACACAAGTATCATGTATTATATAATATAGATTGAAATATTGTGTTTCTCTGCTACAAGTGACCCTAAACCAGGGATGTCCCATCCTGCTTCCAGAGGGTCAGTTTCCAACCCTAATCAAACACACCTGAAACAGCTAATCAAGGTCTTACAAGGCAGATTAGATGCATCCAGGCAGGTGTGATGGAGCGAAACTCTAAAGGACAGTGGCCCTCCAGGTGCAGGTTTAAGCACCCTTGCTCTAATGTTTTATATTATTGCTATTTTGTGTGTTATATAATGAGCTTTAGTTCTGTCAGCAGTGGTGAAAAACATACATAAATCGTGCAGCCTCATCAGGAATCCCCAGACAGATCTCTCGATCAAACCGGCCAGCTCTGCGCAGTGCCGGGTCCAATGCATCCGGACGGTTCGTGGCTCCAATAACCAACACTTGAGCTGGTTCTGATAATGAATTGAGATCTTAAAAAAAAACAGACATGGATAAACACACACAATGTAAAGCAATGAACAAAATACAGAGAGAAGGAACACACACCATCCATGCAGGTGAGTAACTGAGCAACAATCCTTCTCTCCATGTCTTTGGAGGCAATCTCTCGTTTTGGAGTGATGGCATCAATCTCGTCAATGAAGAGGACACAGGGAGCGCTGCTCTAAAGGTAGACAAAATACAATTACGACATTCACCACTGAAGACCCATAAGGTGACTTGTTCAACAAACACATCCTAAATGCTAATCGCTTCATTATGACACAGCCTGACAGTCGAAGACCACCTGTTACTCACACACCACCTATTACTGACTAATAAAACCTGGCTAGCTATGAGAAGTATAATGTCTACTAGCTAGCCAACATTAATAGTGGCTTCATAGACAAAATGTTAACTGCTCTCTTATTTGTAAGTAGCTTTGTATAAAAATGTCTGCTAAATAAATGAAATTAAAGGGTATTACACACAACAATTTGCTGTAACATATGCGTTATAAGTAAATGAATCTGCATGTATGGAATACTTTTATAAAGAATGTATGCACTTTTTGAAAACTTCAAAATCCGGGTGCTATTCAATGCTATTACAAAGCTGGGAAGAGCCAGACTATAATTTAATATATCGTAAAAAAATTTTAAAGAAAAATGCTGAATTATTTTTTAATTAATTTTTGAACATTAGTATACTCACTGAGCTGTTCACACTGCAAAATGTAAACAATCACTTGACAAGTAAATGTGTACAGTTACACTGCAAAACTGGATGTGGTAGACCACTCATCTGGTGTTTACACATGCTTGTACAATTAAATTGTAAAATTAAACACTAAAACTGTTTGAAAATTTGTTTTGCACAGTAATAATTCATATCTAACATGATGTTGAATTTGTTTTCGAGATATATGTACAGGAGGGTGTATTATGAGAAAGGATTTCTGGGACATCTTGTTTTTGTCGGTTGAAAGATTATGTGTATTGACCGTTCCCTAGACAGAATCAACATCTGATGTGTTACACTGCAACTGTGCCCCAGAATTCAACATTTGGTTTGTAAAGGTGTCAGCCAAATGGCCATACAATGAAATGATCCATACCCAGGATGGATCGTGCTTCCAGCCTATCGTAAAGCCTCCACTAGGAGGTCCCAACAGCATTTGTCTTTTGTTTGTGGGCCATTTGTTTCTAGGTATAAGATCTGGTCACACAGACAGTACCTTGGCTTAAGATCTAGAACAGTGGTTCCCAAAATAGGGGTCACCACCCCCCAGAGGGTCGCGAGACATTGAGCGGGGGTCGGGAGATGATTTCCAAGAAATCAAATAATTTTTAAAAAAACTATTATAAATATTTTATCCATAACTAACAAAAGATAAAAACTAGTAGTTAATAGTTACATTTAAAAAACATGCAAATTAAAAGGCCATCAGCCCTGCAAATTTCTTTCCGTTTGATCACGACCCCTGAGGTGATTACGACAGATTAACGACACATCAATAGTGTCAGTTGCAGCAGATCAATTTACAGCACCATGTTAAACATTCCGACATGTGCACGTAACGTGTAGGTAATTTTCATCGCTTTGAAACGTTGGTTAATATTAACCAATGACAATGCAGAAAGGTCAGCGGAGGAAAGCGGAGAAGCACCACCGTCAGAAAGTCCAACGTCCTCAGGTATGGAAAGAGACCGCCGTGTGCATAAAGAGGACATCCATAAACAGTCGGCTCAGCCTAACTCCAAGTGTCGAAAGTATCGAGAGGAATTTATCCAGTATGGATTCACATGCGTCATCGTCAATAACGTACAGCATCCCCAATGTGTAGTGTGCACCGAGGTGCTTGCACATAAAAGCCTAAAGCCTGTAAAAATGCTACGACACTTGAAAACTAAGCACCCTCTCATGCTACTAAACCAGTAGATTTTATCCGGCGAAAGGAGCGAGAGTTACAAGGTCAAAAGAAAGTCCTAACTAAACAAACAATAGACAAATCCACAGATATATCAAACTCTCCCCAGCTGCTTGTATTCTTCAGATACAGTTTTGATGGAAAACTTAACGAGGACATTCTGTTTTGCACCCCACTGGAGGGAATGTGCACAGGCGAGGACATTTTCACAAAACTTGACAACAAACTAAAAGAAGATGGACTGTCTTGGAGCGAGTGCGTCGGTGTCTGTACAGACGGTGCTGGAGCGATGCTGGGGAAAAAGAAAGGTCTTAAAGCAAGAGTCTTACAAGTGGCGCCTCACGTAAAATTCATGCATTGTATTATACACAGAGAAGCTCTTGCGAGCAAAACACTTGACCCAGAACTTAAACGTGTTCTTGGGACTTCGATAAAAATGGTCAACTATATAAAAGCGCGTCCACTCAATATCAGACTGTTTGCCACTCTCTGTAACGAACTGGGATCGGAACATGAGTGCTTGCTTTTCCATACAGAAGTTAGGTGGCTTTCACGAGGCAATGTGCTCTGCCGCCTGTTTGAGCTGTGGGACGAAGTGCGCTTATTTCTGATGGAGCATGGGTCCCAGCTCGCTGACCACCTCATTGATCCTGACTGGTTAACAAGGCTAGCGTATTTGGCTTGCATATTTGAAAAACTGAATGGACTTAATATGTCATTGCAATGTGAGAACACACATAATTTCGCTGAATGATAAAATCCACGCATTCAAGAGGAAACTTGAGCGCTGGACTGAGCGAGTTGAAATAGGAAGGATTGATATGTTTTCTGAGCTGGACGAATTCATGGAGGAAAACGAACTGAGTGTTAACATAGTGAAGAAGTCTATCACATTCCACCTTCAAGCCCTCCTGGAACACTTTAACAGGTATTTCCCAGAGGAAACAGCTCCAGAGCAATATGACTGGATAAGGTCACCATTCACTGTAACGAGGGCAAATCATCTTACATCGGACATGGAGGACGCATTGGTTGAACTGTCATGCAACCGAACCTTGAAGACAGTGTTTAATTCCAAGACTCTGGCTGAGGTTTGGATTTCAGTCGAGAGGGAATACCCACACCTATCCAAGGCCGCTATGGATGTACTGATGCCGTTTTGCACTACCTACTTGTGCGAAAAGACTTTTTCGGCACTCGCGTACATTAAAAATAAATACAGGTTGCGACTAAACGTGGAGGATGATCTCCGAGTCGCGGTCTACAAAATTAACCCAAGAATGGACTTGCTGTGCTCCAAGCATTGTGCCCACCCATCTCATTAGGTGAGGTGTTTTCTTGAAATTAAACGAATGAGTAAATAACTATTAAAAAACGTTATATGGTTGATAGACCGTTGTGTTGTTTGTGTTGTCAAGCTCTTGTTTGGATAGGATATTTTGTTGAAATTAAACAAATAAGTAAATTACTATTAAAAAAATTATATGGTTGTTAGACCGTTGTGTTCTTTTGTGTTGTCATGCTCATGTTTGGATAGGCCTATTGGTGCATGTGCACCGTTGTGCGCAACGTTTTTTATATTTTAAACACTTCCAAGGATAGTGGGGGACACGAGTCACTGGCACGGTTATTTTGGGGGTCGTGAGCTGAAAAGTTTGGGAACCCCTGATCTAGAAGACAGCTATGCTACACAACTTTCTTCAATAAACTCTTTTCCCCTGAACTTTGGTCAAGCTTACTTTTTTATGTACTAGAGAAATCTAATACATTGGCGAGCCACCCAAATACAGCAAAATCTAACACGGTTTAAAAGCAATATCACACTCATATTAGTGTATACTCATATATCACACTCATACAAGTACATGAGGTGTAAAAATGCTCTGTGAGAGTTTGACAATGATTAAACAGTGATGTGATAGCACTGGTGTGATTCTCACTACAGCTTGATCGAAGAGCTCCCGCAGTTTTTGCTCTGACTCCCCAGATACTCCAGAGACCAGCTCAGGAGCAGAGACCTTCAGCATTGGCAGACCTGTCTCCTATACACACACACACACACACACACACACATATCAGTATTTGGCACAGGTCAAACCACAGACAGTAATGATGTGCTTCACTCACCCCAGCCACAGCCTGAGCGAGCAGCGTCTTCCCACATCCAGGTGGCCCATGGAGGAGGAATCCATGCGTAGGAATTATTCCCAGTTGCTGGTACACTTCTGGGTGTCTCATGTGGATCAGCAGCTTACACACCTCCTACAGAAGAGACGGAGTGAACGTAGAGAGCAGTTACATGTGGACTGGTGGGCTGTTCAGATAAATAAATGTTTATCATCTTGATAGCGCACCACTAGCGTCTCCTGACTGCCACCAAAGTCCTCAAACTTCACAGCTGGGTACTGAAGTTCAGGGGCCTTGAGTCGACCTTCATGAAAAGAAGACTTATTTTAGCATATCTGATTAACAGTTTTCTCAGAATTTCTCATTTCTGTTGTGCAGCACACACTGAACACTGGTGAGAAATTACGTTTATACCGCATTCTCACAGCCTAAAACTACATTACTTACTGCAGTAAATTACTTTGCAGTAAATTATTCTGTAGTGATTAACAACCTACCCCTCACAAACATGCGCAGGATGTGTATACTTGTCAATGATGGGCAGTACATTTAACTGAGTTTTCCGCAGATATCCGCGGGTGTGGATTCCTTGCAGGCTTGGTCATGTCTGACCAAAAATTAACAATAGAGACTTTGTTAGCCAACTACTATTTCAGTTATGCATGTGAATGCGGCTCCCCAACATCGAACGCATCACGGACTGATGTAGTAAAACTCTGAACAAGTCTTGACTGTCACACAGTCTGAAATTAATACCAACTGAGATCTAACAGTGGCTTACAGCTGGATCATGCTCTTACAGTTAACATACAACATTCGTACAGCACTATTAGGAATACAATGTGCACCCGGCTTAAAAAAGTGTGTATCAGGGCAAATACCTATTCTGGTAAAGGACTGATACGTACACAATCTTATAAAAGCATCTTTACAAATCCATAGTGTCTTTCATCTTTTTATTCTATTTTTTATTTTAAGGCGGAATGTAACCTAGACACATTTATGCTCATCACAGGTTTTGTGAGATTCATGGTTTTAATGACTAGAACAAATTTCCTGAGACTGCAGCACAATCAGGTTTAAACTCACTTTTTTTTGCCTGTATGCCAGCGTTGATGTGCGCATCCTGGTCATGAACATCTCCACCTTTGTCTCTCTTCACTCTTTTCTTTGATTTCTTCTCTTTCATCAACTTTGAATCTATCTGTTTCTAAAAGTACAACCCATTGTGATATGACATCCACTTGCAGCTCATGTCAGAAACACATGAAGGTGCTGATATTTACCACAGTGCTGGTGGAATCATCCTCACAAAGATCAATGAAGCTGTTCTGCTGTTCTCTGAATCCTGTCTTATCAATAAACCAGCCATCACTGAGGCCCTTCTGCAGAGTCAAGCTGCTTACAGAATTTCCTTTCTGATAGAGCGACACCAGCGAGCTGTTCATGTGATTTGTGTGCTGTTGAAACAGACAATGAAACAAGAGCATTTAACATACACTGCCTTATATATATGTGATAGTTCTTGATTCTGAAATGAAACCGGAATGGCAAATACTTCATGCTCAGGAACGCTGTCCTCACTATCCGTGGTGTGTTCGTTGCTCTGACTGTCATTCCTAGCACACAATATCAGCACAAACCCAGTTTAATTACAAGGTAGGGATAAAAAAAGACTTCATCTGAAGCAGGGGTGTCCAGTTCTTCTCTTGGAGGGCCAGGCCAGTGTTCTGCAGAGTTTAGCTCCAAACCTAATCCAACACACCTGAACCAGCTCACCATGAACTTACTAGACTAATTCTTCTAAAACTTCCAGGCAGGTGTATTGAGGTTGAAGTTGAAGTTAAACTATGCAGGATACTGGCCCTCTAGGAGCAAGTTGGCGCCCCAATCTAAAATATGCGTTTTATAAATACAAATGCAAAATAAGTATAATTAGTAATTCATATAATAATAATATAGTGAATAGAAAGTGAATACTGTATAATGGAAGCAGAGGTTGTGGCATACTCGTCCTCTTTTCTTGCTCTTTTCACCAAATGTTTGCTTTCCAGACCTGAGGTCTCAGACTTGCTACATATTGCTGCATGTACTACACAGAACAATATTTGACATTATTTCACTAATAGTAGTAAAGTTTCAGGAAACAAATGTTAAATTAAAACTTAAAGCTCAGCTAAATGGTAACGTACCTTTTTCCACTTGAATCTTAAAAGCCGTCCTGTTCCTTCGCCCATACTCCATCCTGCTCAAATCACAAACACATCACAGGCACCACATTTTCAGGCACCACTATCAATATGTGGGGTTTTGAAATCGCGTTTGTAAACTGTGTATCAGTAACGCTTGTCCTGTCAGTCATTACTCTCCTCACGTGACAAGTGAAACCTCCCACAGCAAGATTAAAAATGTGTGATAGACAGCATATGCGCAGTGGAGAGAAAAATCGCTGATTGTTATGTGTGTGGGCATGTGTGAAAATAAGAGGCGCATGGATCAGTTCTGAAGTGGAGACCGATGCACAGATGGAGAAATCTGATGAAGGAGATGCTATGCCCTCAATGTCGAGTGGCATTTTCTTATCTGTGACTTCATTTGATATTTCAGATTCAGAATGACACAGACTGAATTCTGTTCTACATTGTTTTTACAAGTTCTTAGAAATTTAAGTTCAGTTAGAACCAAATATTTGTATTGATGATTGTAATTTGATTATTTTATACAATTGTTATTTGTGTTTTAAAAATGTTTTTGATTGATGTTTTGTCTTCTTTACAATATTCTACATTAAAAATAATGTCTTTTTTTATTTGGACTACTTAAATTCATTTCGGGCTAACAAAACCTAAAAAGTGCCTGCCCGATAAGCTACCAGGAATTTTGAAATTTTGCAAACCCTGTACACTGTGCGATTGCTATGCGATTTCAGCAAGGTACCAACTCACACTGTACAAGCAGGTTGCATGCGATGTAAAGCCAAAGCTCACAATTCATGTGCTTACACTATACGGTCTGATTGCCGAGCTGCGACTTCAGTGCTTACACTACACGTTTGAACCCCAGAAAGTGTCGCAGTTTCAGAAAAACAAATTTGATTTCATGTCCATGGTTTAATTTATTTTTAAGCAGGCGCAGTGAGGGCAAAAACACTGAGTAGGCCAAACATTTCGTAGCTCTGCTTCAACTCTGCGATATCCCCACAAGGCGTGACCAAAAAGAAATGGCCTATTGCCGGTCGGGAGTAAGGTGTTCCATTTGTGTCGACTGTGTTGTACAATACATCTGTCTATATCCATCGTCATTGCCAATGTTTACCTGCTTTTGGTATGCGTGTATGTATGTTTTTCTGTATATGTCGTCCTCCCTGTCGTCCCCAGCTTGTGTTGTAAACTTGTGTTATCTGTTTATGTCGCCCTGTTTTGGGCATAATATTCAGAGAATAAATGGTGGTTCTATACGAGGTAAGATAATGTCTAAATGTTTAACATGCTGCTGTAGGCTAATATATACATTTTATGTAGCAACACGGGTTAAGTAAAAATGTGCAGGTAATAAGACAAGCATTCAGATCATGGTTAACCATATATGATGTTTTGTATTCTTTAACACCATACGGGTGAGGTTAATAGCCTCCCGGGTACCCCCTACACACGGCACTCCAAACGACGCACAACAAAGCTGAAAATCACACAGAAAATCGCAGTGTATTCCGGGCCTTACCTGAACTGCTGCTGAAGGTCCAAGGCCATGGATGAGATGTCCACATATGGATCATTATGTGCTTTTAGATACTGCAAAAAAAAAACAGGTAGTATTTCACCACAAAATCATAAGAAATAATGATTTCATTCTTTGAAGTAAACGAGTCATCATTCCTTGAAGTAAAATAAAGAGTATGATTTAATCCATATGCCTTCAAGAAAAATACACAAATGAGCTTATTAGTTATAGTTAATCTACATAAAGATTTTTTTATCTCAAAATTACTTACGACATATTTTTGACATTATTTAAAAATAAAAACATGATTTGGGTCATTTATATGCATTTAAAAAGTAAGAACCAAATGACCTCACAAAGTCAATTTTACGTTTACATTATTTGTGAGAGCATTAAAAACTGCCCTCATAGACACAGCCAAACCCACACACGTGCACGTATTGTTATTTACCTGCTGGACTCTGTGTTTCAGTCTTTGATCTACATGACATCCACTGCGGTTCGTCATCATGTACTCCACATGAGAGAACTGTGATTTATACGAACGCACTTTAAATGAGGGAAAACCAGACACAACACAACCCAAGCACAGGACCACACTTTGATTCTCTTGCACGTCAAGAAACGAAACAGTGGCTGACTAAAAAACACAAACACACAACAGCGACACCTTACGCCCTGGAGACTTTTTATTGATCTCTACAGACAGCAATGGCTCTGGTTTTCGACGGTGTTGCCAACTTGGCGAATTTTCAGACCACCTTAACGACCTTTTTCTCAGAAACGCGACTAGCAAAAAATTACTTTTTGAACAAACCTTAGTTTTCATACTACAGTCGACTATAGTGCACGTACTTGTAAATACAGACGGAGGCGCGTTGTGTGAGAGAAACAAATACGGAAGACGCTTCTTTCTCTCTAATAGTTATTTAGCATATAAATATATCATAATCACTGCACAGCTGCTGTTTTAAAATTATGTTTATGGTGTTCTATCAGATTTGTATCTGCATCGCGTCCGGTAACTATATTTTATACTCGTTCCATTGTCTAATGATAAAAATAAAGTACGAGAACAGCTTCATTAAATATTAGGCGGTACTGAAATAATGTATGTGAGCTCAGAGAGTAAGAGAACCGTGAAACAACTTCTAACTGCCGACCTTAGACTGAAAGAAACTATGACGGAGTGTCATGTGATGTCGTCTGACGACTTTTCAAGCAGACTTTAGCTACTACTTTGCCTTTAAAATAGTTGACAATCTGAGTACTTCTGCGTACCAATTAACATACTATCTATCCCAAATAGTATTCGAAATTAGAATTAGTACGGTTTTAGGCATGGGCGAACGGGGCAGCCGCCCGGGGCGGCATTTTGTCATGTCACGCGGGGGGCGGCACACGAACTTTGAGGAAAAATAAATCATGTGTGCCGCTAAGCGGTTTCCGATTATCTATGATACCTATGATAGCGAGCGGGGGGAGAGGGCGTGGCGCGAAGTGGTCGGGGGGCGCCGGGACGGAGTCTCGCCCGAGCCGCAATTCAATGTAGAACCGCCACTGGTCCCAATTCGTAGTATGTTGAAATGAGTATACTTAAGATACCCCGAGATCCAAGACCGCTCTAATGGTTAATATCTCCCACTCACTGCAAAAGATTGATGCTACATTAATAAATCAAAACGCGGTGCTTTAATGAATTAATAAATTAACCTATATAGTAAAAATTATATAAGAATAATGAATAAACAAACACTTAAATGAAAGGAGAACTTGTTTTTGATGTGTGTGATTGTTAACGTTCACGTTTTCTAGGCACAACGGTCACTTCCGCTGTTCGTTAGTATGTTTTAGTACTCGGATACTCTTTTGCTACGCACTAAAATGTATATACTTTTCCGTTACAAAAACAGTACATACTTTTAGGGTATTGTATAAGTAGGCAATTTGGGATGTAGCATGCATAAATCCCTGTACAGTGATCATAAACGATTGCTCCAGCCCTGTAAAAATCAACAGCTTCCATGTGACAGCGCCTGGTTTGCACAATAATTTACATCGGACTTCATTGAACTTAAATCGAAGTTTTTCAAGGTATAGAGCATTTTTGCAGACAATTTTCAAAAGAAATTTTAAATTGCATTGCCTTCGCAATTGTTTTCTATTTATGGGTGTAAAAGTTCACAATTGAAATTGTTTGCATTTTCGCCTACCCTAACGTACACTGTTTACCAAATTCCAAGCCTGCGCGTTTCTGGTTTATATTTTATCAGGACGTGGACTGCTGAAGCACTAAACTCATTCACTGTTTAGGTAAGACCAGCGCACGCTTAACATTGGAACGCTGGATGTTTCCAGCGTGAGTTTAATGCAAATATATGAGCTGTAATTCCTGTAGTTGCTAATGCGCAGAAGCAAGACGAAATGTAATGACTACTGACTATCAGTAGTCATTACAGACTAAATGCCGATCTTTCAAACTCCTCCACAGTTTCGCTGTGGTGAGTCTGGTTGGTTTGCGTTGGGATACGAGATGATCGCTATTCATCAGGAGTTACGTTGCCCACTCGCTGTTTGTTCGCTCACGTATCTGATTTTTTTTTTTAAATCCGCGTTCACATGAGCGTCAAAATCAGAGCTTGTGACAGAGCGAAGAGGCAGCCCCAAGACTCAGGGCTGAAGTTGTGCAAAGGTAGAAAAGCCCTTCATCAATGAAAGCAAACAAGAGCCAGACTGAAGTTTGCAAAAGACCATAAAGATACGTGTGTGTGTGTGTGTGTGTGTGTGTGCGCATGTATACATATACAGTGGTATGCAAAAGTTTAGGCACCCCTTGTAGAATCTGTGAAAATCTTTCTGGAGCATCTGTGAATGTCTAAATCTTTAATAATAGTTGTGTTTGAGTCCCTTAATTTTTCTCAATGTGAAAACATAGATCTCAGAACCATACGGTCACTTCTGGAAATGGTTCAAATATGCCAAAGATGCTGGAAAACTGAAGAATCTGCAGGACCTGGAGGATTTTTCTGAAGAACAGAAGCTCAGTTTAACTGTTCAGAACAAACAAGGCACTCATGAACAACCATCACAGCACACAAACATTCATAGATCATCCAGGTAACCACACAGTATTAAGAACCAAGGGTGCCCAAACTTTTGCACAGGGCCATTTTAATAATTTCAGCCATATTTTTGTCTTGAGGAGTATATGTAAACATATTTTAT
>JAZGTJ010005379.1:0-27698 GCA_036877575.1 Botia almorhae | reverse complement strand
CAAACACAGATACGCACTCAAACACAGAGACGCACTCAAACACAGAGACGCACCCAAACACAGAGACGCACTCAAACACAGAGACGCACTCCAACACAGAGACGCACTCAAACACAGAGACGCACTCAAACACAGAGACGCACCCAAACACAGAGACGCACTCAAACACAGAGACGCACTCAAACACAGAGACGCACTCAAACACAGAGACGCGCTCAAACACAGAGACGCGCTCAAACACAGAGACGCACTCAAACACAGAGACGCACTCAAACACAGAGACGCACCCAAACACAGAGACGCGCTCAAACACAGAGACGCACTCAAACACTGGCACATCTTTTACTGGAATAACAGGATGTCTAATTTGGGATCACAAAATGGCGCTCACGCCAAACAAACATTACTGAAATATTTCACAGGTCATATAAACAGACATAACTCAGTTCTCTAACTGCAGCCAGTGCGGATCCATCCCAACACTTCCTGATAACTTTCAGATTTGATTTCTGATGTTCAGACATTGTAGTGATGTGACCTACTGCTCATTGCACACTGACTACTGTTTTTAAAGTACTAGTACTATTACTAATGTACTGTTTATCGTGGGTGTTTCTTAGCTTCTCCACTACGTGTTAAAATGTGAAACTGAGATCACCAGCATTGTGACAGGTGGTAACAAATTCTCCCTCCCTCCCCGTCTCTCACCTCACAGACACACATTCAGTGCTTCATATAAACGTCACGTTATGAAACAGAATTTGGTTCTGTTATGTGAAGTGTTTTGACTAAATAAGGCCAGAGACACGCTCACATTCAGAGACGTTTCTGGCAGAAACTGAAGCGTTGCATTAGTGGTGATAATACGATTGCCAAGAGCGTAATCATTTCTGACTTGTCATGTTGGATTGGTCAGGATGATCAAACATACACTTTCCAGGTGACTCAATGTACTTACAGTCGAGTCTGTGTGAGTTATGAGAGGAGAAAGTGTTTTAAGCTTTAAGAAATGACAACACATTTAACCACCGAGCCACTCCAGCATTGATTTAGTAAACCCACATTTAGGTTTGACTGTACTTTACCATAGAAAATCACTTAAAAATACAATATATTATGGCAGTGAAATGATTGGTGACTTTTGACTCTGGGGTGGCATCTATGTTGCCCAATGGAATTATGGGAATTGTAAATTGTTCATTTTTATAATACATTTAAAAAAATGAAAGATCCAGCAAAAACTGTGGCACTGATGTCATCTGATGTGTTTTTGCTGAGAAATAGTTTTGATATCACACAACATATTTTGCATCACACAGATAGCTCCTTTAAAACGGTCTCCTCCAGAAGTTCAGCAGGTTGTCAGATCTTTTGACCCAGAGTGAGAAATAAATATTGACCTCACAATTCTTACAGAGTTTGGGAGTCACTTGTGTTTGCCTGGCTGTGACTAGTGAGTACATGTTACTGATGAAGCCCTCCCTTAATCTTTATGTGGTTCTGCTCTAATTCCAGCCTGTGGAGATGTATGACCTCAGAGCAGAACACATGAAGATGATGATGATGATGTCATGACTCTCATGCAGTAAAACAGCACAAAGGAAAGATATGAGCAGAAGATTACTAAACAACACAACTTTGAGGGGAAATGAAAAACACTACAACATTTCTGTTTGTCACCCATGAGAAAATGAAATCTAAGAGCTCTGCTTGTTGATTTGGGCGAGCAGAAACAGCACAAGGCCACTGACTTTCAGCGTCTTCATAATTCTTCTGGCTCTGAGACAGTTTTTAAAACAATAGGTGTGGGCTGCAGCACACAGATGACCTCACCACAGAGTCTGTTTTGGCTGTAATTATATAATGTAAATTCTACATCCCACAGCTGTGTTGTTTATAGAGACTCACACCCTTCCTGAGGGGGGTGTTTTCTCTGCAGTACCAACAGGTGGAGTTTAACCTTTTACAATGGACTGCAAAATTAATCTATCCCCACAAAAAACGACGGTATGGAAAAGGGTTGGTACTTCCTGGAAAGTGTATGCTATAGTAAACGATGATTTAAACACAGGCTATATCCTGTGTGAGTCCTATGTGGTTTGCACCTATAAATAAACGTAACACACATGAACAAACTGAATAAACAAACATGTTTTGTAGTCATGACGATGGTAAGCACAAACAGTAGGAGTGAAGTCTCTCATGGCCGTGCAGAATTAGATCGCTGATGTCATGCGTTTGGTCCTATCACTGGGCTCGTGGCATCAGATCAGCAGGGACACGACCTTCTGAACACATTTCTGCCAAAAATTACTAACAAGCTTCTCCTCAGCAAATATCTGGAACTCTTTTGACTTCATCCAGAAATCACCCAGAGTACCCCAACAGGCTAAAACCAAAAAAAAGCCTTAGCTATTGCATAGCAACATCCTGGGAAAATCTCCACTTTCATACCTAAATATATGTTTTGAAATAGATGTTAGCATCTGCCTTACAAAATGAACCACTGTATTTTTTAAGTCCCTCAGGGTCTAAATGCGGGGGAATATGAATTTTTGAGCACCATGGTTCCTTTTTATAGCTAAACATTATAATGACTTTTACAGTCAGATTCCAGCTTGATTTGTAACGTTCTGTAATGTCTTTGAAACACACATCTCATTCACTCTTCTGCATAATGAAACTCACATGAAGCATCAAGGCAAAGTGTGACATCCATGACAGCGGTTGGTTTTCAGTTTCTAGTTTTATTGAAGACCATTAAACAGGTTTTGGGAGAACTATCCCTTTAAACTCTTATGTTATGCTTGTCTAATGTCACCATTAACAAAGAAACACAAAAACAATCACAGGGATTTAGACCTATACTGTAGCTTCTCTACAGCACCAGTACATGGATGGCTATCAAAAGAATAATCATTAATAATAATATTTTTTTGCAGAACGTCTTTGACGTGAAGCGTAATGATGTGACATACCTTTATAAGTGGTCCCAAGTTGCAGGTATCAGTTCAGATGTGACTCTGGTGAAGTCTGTGAGATCTTTGTGTCGTCAACATGAGAAATGTCCACTGGATCCAAACTGTTCCTGAAATAAACCATCTCAAAAAAACTCTTTCTTTCTTTCTCCTCAGTGGCCAAACTTTGGCGTCTTCTGCTCCTAGAGTCAAAACTGAGATTGTTCAAGTACAATCTCTCTGTGAGAACTGCGTTGTCCAGTATCCCAGAGAGAGAGAGAGAGAGAGAGAGAAGATATGACCAATACGAGGGGAGGTAGAGCAGGACAGATCTGGTTGCCATCACTTCTGTTCACTTCCTGCACTTTCAAACTTTCTGGATGAGAGAAAGACAGGAGAGTGAGAGATCCAGTGTGAAGAGACCCAGTACTTCTGTAGGATTTGAACTGTGAACTGTGTCGAGTAAGAGCATATTTTAACCCTTGTGCTCAGTTTGAGGGGGTTAACACAAATGGTTGTGAACTCTGCTGACAGCTGGACCAAGATTTTCTGCCAAATGAGGAAAGACTGTCAGAACCAGTCTGATGTAGCTCCATCAGGACCTCCTCCAGTCTAATAAACAAAGATGAGCAGCAAACTCAGTTTATCATTTTAATTTCAGCCCAATTTCTGAAGCTGAGTTGACCCAAAATATTCTGTCATTATTCACCCAACCCGCATGTCATTCCAAAAAATCCATGTTGTTGTTTTGACATTGATGTTTGCTGCTATAGATGTAAATTTGTAAATCTTAGCATGATAAATTCCATTTTTCTATAAACGTCAAGAATGCATAAACAGTGGTAGCTGTTGAAACAAGAAGACTAGTGTGGTTTAGATCATACTCTGAGCTTACTGTAGGCAGATCTCAAGCATTCCTGCATACTGTTTCATTAGAACAACTTATATGTAGAATAATGTATGGCAGTGAACACACACACACCACACACATACAGTTACAGCAGTACAAACACTCCGACCGCATGTGTAATGCTTCATTCATCTGTCATAAGACAAAGACACAAAGTGGAATTCTGCTGAACAACAGAAATGTCTTGCCCAAGGCAACAGTGACAGTACTTACATACTTACTGTATTTGGTTACCAGGCCTGATATTTAAGCACAAATTCATCCACCTTGTTTTCTCTGTGGTATTTGAAGTTGTTGTGTATTAGTATGTGATGTTGACTATGAGAGTATCAAATATATTAGAGAAGGGTTGATCAGGTGTATAATGCGCCCTCTACTGACAAACACACAAGCCACAGAATGAAGTGCCGCGGGTTTATTATTGCTGCATTAGGAAACACAATGTGGTCGTGTAACTAGTTTTAACAGTTACACGAGTTGTGCGCAACAATATTCAACTGAGGCGTCATAACGTCAATCTCTCGTGCTCCTGCAGTGAAGGGGTTGTTTTAAATATCAGATATATCGATTACCTGTCAGATATCAGTGAAACATCATCACGTACCTTGAGAAAACACCGAAACACAGAAAAGACCGCCCGTAGCCAATTAGCCAATCAGAAAACGAGTTGGCCCTGTCAATCATTTACGCTTAGGGTGCGTCACATCGGTTTCACTTTGTAAGGCGGGCTTTCCGTATCGAATTTGTAGGTGAAAGAACTGAAATCTTTTTTTATAGAAATAGACATATATATCTTTACATCAGGAGTTTGCTTTCATTCATTCATTACCTTCTTCAACAGTGGCGATATCTTATCAGCTTTTCGTTTTATTACAGAAATCAGTTATTTAAAACAGCATTTTAAATGCATTATTTTATGAAATAATCCGTAAAATTGATTACTTGACTTTTCTTCACTTTTTCTATCCCTTGAGTTGACGGGAAGAAAACTGCGGTTCAATTACACAGATTACCGAGCACTCGATCAGTTTCGATGAACTGCATTACCCATGAGTCTGCGAGGAGTGTGGTGTGACGTCAGCGCGGCTGCTGTCAGTCAGACAAAGACCGTCCGTCGGTCAGGGGCGAGTCTTCCTCACATCACCACATAAAATATCTTCTTCATCACCTGACAGAGCGCGTTAAATGACCTGCCCCGCTGAGATACTGCGTGTTTTCCTCAGTCCAGGTAAAAATGTGATTTTACTTCCGAGGCGAGTCAGTTTGTTTTAGCTCGTGCTAAGCTAACTAGCCGTCTGCACAAAACAGTTTATTTTTGTTTATGTTCATAAAAACGCTGTTCTGATCTTCATTTTAATCCATGTGTACATAGTGTAAATACGTATAGTCTTGTTCACGTTTCCAGATAGTTTGTAGGTTGATACACTAAACAGTTGAGTTATTTTGCCTAGTTATTATCCCACAGATAAAGTGCTGATGTCGTGTATTTGTTAATGCATATTCGTCATTTATTGATAAATATGCATGAGAATAACGCTTCAACGGAATTATATATGCACGCGTGCAGTGAAGTCTTTTGGTCTCTGTTTGCAAAGGTCAGGACAAATGAGTCATACAAAACTTCTTTGTTTATATGGGGTTAAACTGCCTCTATCTGTGATTTACACCATGTTATACAAGTGCACGTTCACATGTATATCTCGTAGGTGTCTTATGCTCGATCAGCTGTCATTAAGAACTGGGCGTTGATCTGCTTGTTGTGGCATCATATGACTCGAGTTTAGAAGATGTTTTACACATCTGGGCTTTGACTGTTTCAGAGATCACTGAAGTCCCTTTACATGCACAACTCTTAGAAGTTCTCGGGTGAAAATGAAGTGAAATCTGTCAATAAGTTTAATTGATCATGAGTTTGGTGCAGTAGATGAGTTTGACGATCTCATCTGCATTCATAACGTGAGTTTATAGAATCTGTCTGAGGATGTAAGCAGCGATCAGACACTCCACCCCAAACGTGTTGTGCACAGATAAAGTTTTAGAGAAGTGTGCACATAGAGAAGAGCTTCATTTATTGATTTTAAACTTGCATGAAGTTTTGATGTTTCATTTTGCTGGGTTAAGTAAGCACTATAAGCACTGTTGAGGGTAATACCTGTGCAAAACCATCTTTTTCCGGGTAAATCATAACATTCCAGGCTGTTACTGTAAACAGGTATTAGGAAGTCACACCAATTTAAAACTGTACAACTAAAATTGAAGGTTTGTTCAAATCTCTCAAAGAACATTCGAGCCATCTGTGATTATCAGTTAATAAACTGAGCTGTTATTATTAAAGTATCATCACAGGGAATATAAATATTTATATTTATTTATATTTATATCACATTTGACTTGACTGCCTACATGCAGCTGTAATATCTGTTTCTCTCAGTAATATCTTAGTGAAATTACAGGCAGTTCAGCTGATGCATGTGTGCATGGTGCAGCGAACTGCATCTTTGTCTTGCAGTCTCTGCAGCTGTGCGCTCATAAAGAGTCCTGCAGTGAGTGGCTGCAGTATTGTTGCTTTTGTGCGTTTATGAGCGTCACACGGGCAGAGATGCAGCAGGGCTTATGCCTGATAAAACCCTCTGCGCATGTTAAACGATTGCAGAAGGACTGCGATCGTAAGAGCGGTAACAGTGCAGCGTTTTTTCTCTTGTGCATTTTTGTCATTTATATTTGTGTCAAAGCCCACAGTGATGTATTTTTAGCAGAGCTGCAGTGGCTGCCACGTTCCTAACACAGACTTTAATAAAGATCATCTGACGTGTAAGAGCATGCAGTTATGTGGAGATTATATACAAGAACACACGCAGGCTGCTTTAGTGCTGAGTGCTTTGGTTTCAGTGGTGTAAGGTTAACGGTTAACCAGCGTAAATACAGTGTGTCTGAAATAATGGAAAATGCACAGACTGCTATAAACCAGTAAACACTGCTGGGATGGTTAAGTTACTTTCCACGCGGCCCCCGGGTCACCAGTCTGTTATTAACTTTCCTGTCCAGAGTTCTAGCTGGTACTTTTGAGCTGCTTTTATCTTTTACAACATTTTCAGTTGCATTTGTTAACACAAGCATCACTTTACGATCTAATTTGAGATTTGAACGTTTCTCTTTGTGAATTTAAAACATTCCACATTCAGCCTTTGACCATGTGCAGTTTAAGTCAGAACAAAATTAAAATGTAACCTAGTTGTCTGGTTATCTATTATCACCTGGTTGCAATATGACTGGTTTAGTGTCTCACATAACCATTATCTTAATTAAAACCCAACTGCTGTAGATTAGGAAGTTAAACGGAACGGGATGCATATTTGTGTTCTGTGTTTTAAATGTGCAGTTACATAAACACAGTTTGTCATCGGGGCGGTACGGTTTCCCTGACAACAGTGAAAGTAATTGCTTTCGCTTTGTTGCTGTAAGCCGTCTTGGATAAACAGAATTTTAAGTAGGTCAGATGAAAGAATTCTGCTTTTATGATCATAACTCAAATGTTCAAATCATGATCAATCACTGAAACACTTTAAGATCGGAGAAGTGACACATTTACAGTGAAGTCACTCTTAGAGAGAAAATATGACTGCAACAAACATTTCATTAAATAAAACAACGAGACAAAAATAATACCATAAGCATGACACAGATAAACTAAAGAGATTTACAACAAGAACAGACAGAGAACTGATCTGAACAGACAGAGAACTGATCTAAACAAAACAGGGAGCATAAAAACACAAGGGTGAATGAGGAAACTAAACAAGGCACAGGTGAGCCAAATTAGTTGCTATGGAAACTGACCAATGATAAATGGGTTGTTATGGTAGCAAATGAGGAACTAATTAAAGTTAACAAGACATAATGATTAACTGAACAACTGGAAACACAAAAGTACAATGAAAACCATCATGAATCTGGGAAGTGATTTATGTCATCTAAAAATGTTGTTGAAGTACTCATGAAGCATTCTCACACATCTTAAATGTAATATTAAAGTATACAGGCTAGTGTTGTTTTATATTATGTATTGTTATATTAATATTATTTACAACGCTTGATTTTGAAAGTCCACTTTAGAAGTTCTACAAACCATAAGTCATTTTGCAACTAAATGTGAACCAGTGCCTGTTAATTTGCAACTACATGTCAATTAACTCTCACTAGAGCATTAGTAGACTGTTAGTTAAGGATTAGTAGAATAAGTTGACATGTACTTGCAAAGTTCATTATAGTCAGTAGCATGTCTGTTTCTGTTCTTGTATTAAACATTTTGAATCTGTCTGTTTGGTCAGAATAATAGTTCTGTCGATTAGTAAAAGGTTTTAAGTTTGAATGTAGTGTCTGCTTCATTAGTTTATTTTTAGTTAACCAGCATGTGGTTGAGTAGTAGACTGCAGTCTGTCAGTATTCATAGTTCTCACACTACAGTCAGTGTAACTCTGCACATGTAATGGATGTGTATCAGGCAGCTGAGCAGCATGCCTCTGTGTTTCCCGTCAGAATGTCTCAGTACACAGATGAGCCGCGCTTCACCATCGAGCAGATCGACCTGCTGCAGAGACTGCGCCGCACCGGTATGACCAAACCTGAGATCCTGCATGCGCTGGACACACTGGAGCGGCTCGACCGCGAGCACGGCCACAAATTTGCCCGCCGCAGCCTATCAGACTCCAGCACCACCAACGGCACCACCTCCAGCACCACCTCCAGTACCACACCCACCTCAAACAACACTAGCAGCGCCGCCATGGCGACATCCTCCACCGTTTCTGCGGCAACACAGACGCAGTTCCACAGGAACTCGTCACTCTCTCCCAGCAACAGTTACGGCACTTCTCCGCCCATGGTCCTGCCCTCACCCGTCTCTCTGGTCGCCATGGTGCAGAATGCACGGGACCCTTTGGCGGCAACGCCCAACGGAAAGCTGTCACCAAACCGTTACCCGGTGAACAGCGCGGCGGCCGTGAGGTCGTATGGCCTGGAGGGGTCAGAGGACGACCTGGATATAGATGACAAGGTGGAAGAGCTTATGAGGTCAGTGGAGGTCAAATAAACACTTTAAACTGACATCAGACTTAATTGCCTCTGACCCTCAATCATCTCCAAGGCACATTGAACCCTGTTATCACCTGTATTTAGTGATTGTGTCTGATCTCAGTGCAGCCCATCCCATCTGTGTAGATCTACTTCAGCGATGAGCTGAGCATCTCTGCAGACGTGTCATGATTTTGTCGTGTTGTCACAGCTGTCATGTTTGCGTGCTGTGATGTATGCAGGCGGGACAGCACGCTGGTGAAGGATGAAATTAAAGCTTTCCTGGCAAACCGACGCATCTCGCAGGCTGTGGTAGCTCAGGTCACAGGTCAGTCTGCTTCATACAGTCTCTTCTGCTCTTTTGAATTTAGACCATCTACAGATGTTTAGTACATCTTCAGCAGACATGATATGGTGCTGCAATCTCGTCCAATGTAGTCTGAGGTTGTGTGAGAAGATCACTTGAATCAGACAAAGATGTAACAGAGAAAAGATTTAATCATAAACAGAATTCTCTCTCTCTCTCTCTCTCTCTCAGGCATCAGTCAGAGCAGAATCTCTCACTGGCTCCTCCAGCAGGGTTCAGATCTGAGTGAACAGAAGAAGCGAGCGTTCTACCGCTGGTACCAGCTGGAGAAGACCACACCTGGTAAACATGTGAAAACACATCTGTACTGTATCAGGAGATCTTCACAGATGGGTTCTGTTTACAGGATCAGGTTCTTTAATTGTTTATTTTCCCCTCAGGTGCCACACTGAACATGCGACCCGCCCCGCTGTCTCTGGATGAGATGGAATGGCGTCAAACCCCGCCCCCTTTAGGCTCCACCCCCAGTAATTTCCGTCTGCGCAGAGGCAGTCGATTCACCTGGAGGAAAGAATGTCTTTCTGTCATGGAGGGGTGAGACAGACAGACAGACAGACAAACAAACTGGTTTCCTGAACCAGTTTCTCACTGGGGCTGTTTTGCAGCCAAACAGGAAGTTCTGCCCCAAACTCACGCCACTGGCTGAGCTGGAACTGGATATTACAGGACACTGCACCAGTTTAGTGTTTACACTCTCCAGAAAGTCAACTCACCAATGGTTTATATATAATCTGGTTGACTATGCACACAACACTGGGTTCAGAACATATATTCTACACCTGTTAAATGACACCCATCATCAGAACCAGTTGCATAAACATAGCGGTTTACTAGTCTGAGCAACTAGCAAAAAAAACTGATCAGACCGGTTTCTCAGATTCAGTTTAGACCAGTCTATCTTTTTATGTTGTAAGTTATGACTAGTCTTGAAGAAATAAAGTAGAAGATTAACTTGTAAAACTAGTCTGAGAGGTTTATGGAACCGGCCACAGAATTTCAGGTGTGTGTATTGTGTAAGATTGTGTGACGTGAATAATTCATTCTGCTCTCCTCTCAGTTACTTCAGTGATAATCAGTATCCAGATGAAGGCAAACGTGAGGAGATCGCCAACGCCTGCAACGCTGTTATTCAGAAACCAGGTAGAAAATACTGCTGCAACTAAATCTCACCAGAAATGCTGATTACACATGAATATTAGATTTGCATTTGCGGCGTCACCTCTGACCTTCAAGTGTCTCTTGTCAAGGAAAGAAGCTGTCTGACCTGGAAAGGGTCACATCCCTGAAAGTCTACAACTGGTTTGCCAACCGCCGCAAAGAGATCAAGAGGAGGGCCAATATTGGTACTGCGTTTATCACTACAATACAGTGTGTCTGTATGTTTCTTCATACACACACACACACTTAAAGTGTTTAATCACCTTAACAAGCACTCTGCAAGCATTATCTGTTAACTAGCTGGCAGTTAACTAGCTGGCAGTTAACTAGCTGGCAGTAGATGGTTTGGTGTGGTTTTAAAGAGCTTCAGATGTTTCATGACAGGGTCTTTTTTCCAAGAAGCCACAATCCTGGAGAATCATGGGATAGATGTGCAGAGTCCTGGAGGACAATCCAACAGCGACGACGTCGACGCCAATGACTACAATGAACAGGTGACGACTAAACAAATATCACTCATACACAATATACTGTACGCAGTAAATGTTTAATAACACACCTTAGCTGCAGTTTCATGGGCCTCTGTTATGTTCATACAACTGTTATTCTATATATCTGGCAAGGTTTATAAAAATAAACACACAGCAACAAAACGTAACGTTATTGATTAAAACCATTCTTCCATCATCAGTGTAGTTTAGAAAGAACAGCAGCACACAGACACAGTGACACAATTAAACTGATGTAATGACCTCACAGCTGTGTGTTTATACAGTCATTCACAACAGCTATGCACATGTTAATCAGATACGACACAACCAATCAGAATCAAGAACCAGAGTTTTAATCAGCTTTAATGATGGAGGTATTGGAAGGTTTTTACCCCCGAGCACAGAAGTTCTTCAGTACTGGACGTGTTGATAAGAGTTCTTCTGCATTTCTCTCACTGATAACAGGGGTGTGATGTTTCCTACTTTGAAAAGAGAGGCATGAACAGACCCTTCGGTTACTACAGACTGGAGCCCACCTCACCCACACAGGTACAGCATGATGTGTGTGAGGACCAGCCCCCTGTATCGCTGTGTGAGAAACATTGACTGATGTTTTCTTCTGGCTTGAAGGAGGATGCTGTCAACCCCACAGAGCATCAGGACCCCATCTCTCTCGCCGTGGAGATGGCCGCTGTCAATCACAGCATCCTCGCCCTATCCCGGCCTGAGGGCGTGGCCAATGCCATCAAAACAGAGGCTATAGACGATGACTGAGGCAGACTGTTGGATGAAGAGGATAATGTGTGTAAAGGGCGGAGCTCTGCTATTGCATTGACCAAAACAAGGCTCTTATCTCAAGCTTTTAAAATCTAATATCACCTCTACATTCCTGCTGAACCACTGAACACACACCCGTGTGTGTTAGATCACCTCCTCGAACCCGCGCCAAACTCAGAACTGACCCAAACCTCGTACCTCATTCCAGTGCAGTAACTTGTATAATGTTTCATGTGCTTCCTGTCTGTGTGTTCCAGTAGACGTGTTTCCTTGTTTCTGGCGTAGGCACTAAAGGCCTGCCGTGTGGCAGAGGTTTAGAAAAGAGGCGAGTCTGATATCACAGAAGATTATCAGATGGTCAGTTCACACTTTACTGTAGGTTCACTACAGATGTTCTCAGTTTGTTGCTGTGATGTTTCTGTTGACGTTTGAGAGTCGTGTCATCAAACTGCCATTAGCTGATTCTCATGAAGCTGTCCAGGTTCTATTTCACCATCACATCTAAAGGACAAACAATAACACATGATTTGCCTATAGAAAATGAAGCTAGTTTTTAGACCTATTAAGTGTTTTGTGACTTACAGACACATCCTCCCCCTTAAACACTCATGACTGTAACTCAAAAATCACTGTAGTATTTCTCATACTGCCTTTCTGCTTGCCATGCATTATAAAATCACTACGTTACAGTTTTTTGTACTGTAATACATTAAAGGCATTTTTTTGTAAGTTTGAGACATCTCTCTGGAGATGTTTGGGGTGGAATCTGACCTGCGTGTCTTTCCTCCGGTTGGATGTTGCTGTACTTTGATTTAATCTGAATTCTGATTGTGTGACAGCTAAAAGATATGGTTTCAAAACCACTAAAGTATTAAATGTGATTGTGTGCAGTCTCCTGGACTCTAAATAAACACAGAGAGAGAGAGAGAGAGAGAGAGAGAGAAAACAACTTACAAATTGTTTCCTTTTATTTTTAACTCTTTGTCCAGCATTACCCAAAGTGAATTCATTTTAAACGTTTTTATTATGTTTGTATTTATTTTCACATCTTTACATGTATTCAGAGAGTGCAAAGAGAAGCGAGATCTGAACTTGTTCTTATCCGGAAACATTTGGAAATTATTCTGATGAGTTGTTGGCTGAAGATGATCGTTGCGTCTGTTTTGGCTGTTGTTTTAACAGGCCCGTGCATTATATTCCATTCATCTTTTTATTTACTTTTGTTATCATTTGTCAGTGTTAATCGCTGAAGACTGACTCTAAATATTTCACTAAATATTTCACTAAATATTCCACTTTGCTGCCACAGAGCGTCTGAGAGTCTAAACTCTCATCTTACATAAGCTTGATCCCAAAATGTAGCACATTTTACTCGGAACAGATTCTGGAAAACCTTGATCCCTCTGGGCCGCTTTCATGAAGCGTGAGCTGAGCAAATTTTGTGTAAATGATTCAGAAAAACTGTTATGTATTCATCGGTCACTCTGTGCGATAAACATTCATAAATCCACTCTTATGTAAATTTATGCAAATTCAATTCACTCATGTTTCATGAATGGGGTGTTGGTTGTATGTGCTCTTCCTCTATCTTCACGTGTACAAATCAATTAATATTTATGAAAGGATGCAGTTTTTGCTTAATAAAGGTTCTTTTGATTCGATTGTTTTACACTAGTTTTGTTCAGAGCAGTCTGTCTGTATGTATATGTTTTGTGGACAGTAAGCACGCCCTGCTTTCTAGAAACACTACTTTAAAACAGTGCCGTGTGACTTTAAATGAGTTCATCTCTACAGCAGGTTAAAGTACAAACATATCATTTAAAGAACCCCAGACTTTCCTTTTCAACTTCAGTGCATAAAATGCACAGTGTGTTGTCAGGATAAAGTGACAAAGCTCGTCTTAACTGTGGCTGGATTGTATTTGAGTTTCTGCATGAGAGCATTTGGCAAGCAGGTGGTTTCTTTTGCTCTAAAGAAAGAACGTGCCAAACTTCAAGTATTGATATAAATGGTTGTCAAACAAGTGACACACAAAACAACACTGTATGAATAAACTGCTGGTCTGTCTCGAGTGTCTGCAGCCAGAGCACTAACTGGTTGTGTTTTCTGTGAACTCTACTGGTTTAAAGGGGGTGCTTTCATCGATTAATTCAGGGTGTGTTTTCTGATGTCTATAAATGAAACTCTCTTGGCTTATAAAAGCAACTGTATAAATAAACACAATACAGTGAATATGAATAGATAAGCTCATTTGAATCAAATCGTTATGTTGATTTTGAAGAGTTCTGTTCATCTGTTATTTCCCTTTTAAGAATTTAGTGCCTTGTTTGGACTGTAGACTGTTCTGAAATTATAATATAGTATATATGAACATTTTTGTACAGTTTCTTTGTTTTTAAATGACTTTTTTTAAAACCTGTGTTTATTTTAGTACTTAATCTTCTGGAGAATAAAGGTATATTAATGATGACAGAGAGTGTGGTTTAATTCTTCAGGTATTTCAGACACACAACACAGCTGTGGAAATGAGTTCAGACTGACTGTGACATCACTTCCTGTAATTAGTGACTTTGACAGCTAAACTTGTAAGTTATCTTTCACAATAATGTAAAGCCTTAATCTTCATTTAGGGGCTTTTCTTTATATGCTGATTAATTAAAGACAGATCAAACTAATGCTAAATACAATGTATTTACTGAGTAGGATATATGCAGGCTACAGCATACAAACTGACAGAGTCTTACCAGGTTTAGTGTAGGTATTTATTCTCATATTGTATAATGGTAATACTTTGTTTTGGACACATACAGTAATCTCGCAGGTGTAATGCAGTGTCACTCCTGGTCGCTAGAGGGCGGAAACGCGTCTGTCATGAGCTGAATGACCATCTGTGACACAGTAGAAGAAAACGCTATCAACCCCAAATAATAACGTGTAGTCGGATCAGAGAAAACAAAACAAGAGTTTATAAGAATCAAGCATGAAATTAGTGAGTATATAAGTAGCTTTTTATTGATGCATTATATTATATATTATTATAGTTATATTACTCCGCTACTATATTATAAACAGGGTGATGAAACGGTCATATCAGGTTTACCGCAGTAAATGGATCCATACATCTGTATATTCCGTGTATGTGTGTTTATATGTGTGTGTGTGTTGCAGTACTGTCTGTCGGGTCACCCGACTCTTCCCTGTAATGTCCTCAAATTTAAATCGACCACGATCATGCTGGACTGTGGGCTGGACATCACCGCCGCGCTGTATTTCCTGCCGCTGCCTCTGGTGCACAGGTCAGACTCATACAACTAAACTCCTCACAGCGTCTGTAAATATCACTGAGCATTCAGACCGTCACGAAATGTATTTTAGATGATTCAAGCCCATATAAGTGTGTATCTATATTAACTATTAAACAGTATAGGCGGTTTGTTTCAGAAACAATCATTAGTTAAAGTGGTCTGAATGTATGTATATAAATATCTCATCTGTAGAAGGGGCAGGACCAAATGCATTGATTCGGTCCGAACGCAATGATTGGATATCCTACTTGCCTGTCAAACTGTGTTTGCTTACCTCTGCCTGCTGTTGGAGGGGGTGTGGCTTTGGAGAGCTCTCTGAAGGGAGGGCGGGATCTCTTTCTTTCAAAGCTAGCTTGCTTTTGCTAGCCTCCTTGAGATTGCCTACCCTACCTACATTTAACATGTAGGCTGTGTATTTATTGTGTATTTGTTATGCCTATATCACCCACTGATTTGAGACACATGCTGTTCTGTAAATTTACAGCCCAAGACTATCCAAACTGCCAGGATGGGTGTCCAAAGATGGAGCTGTAAACCTGGAAAAAGTGAGAGCTTGTGTGACATCTTAATAATTAACATAATGACAAAACCAGACACCATCTATTGACATGTTTTGTGTGTGTTGTAGGAGATGAAGGAATGTTCTGGACGAGTGTTTGTCGACTCCCAGCCGGAATTCTGTCTTCCTGAAGTAAATATTTCCTCTTCTCACTGTAATATTTGTATGGCCATACGAAAATGTCCCCATTCAAACCCACAAAGGTTTGTTCCTACATGAATAAATGAAGATGATAAATGAAAACTGTTTGTTTTTTTAGAGAGAGCTGTTGGATCTCTCCACTATAGACGTCATCTTGATCTCAAACTATCACTGCATGATGGCACTGCCGTATCTCACCGAGCACACGGGTTTCACAGGAAGTGTGTACGCCACAGAACCCACCCTGCAGATCGGCAGGTGAGCGAACATTATTCTGTTATTAACATCTCATTTACATAGTGCTCATTTTCAGTCAGTGAAATAACACCGTTTGCCCCGTATTCAGATTTTAACACTTTGTTTGGTTCAGACTGCTGATGGAGGAGCTGGTGACGTTCATGGAGAGAGTTCCGAAACCTCATACTGCCACCTGCTGGAAGAACAAGGAAATACAGAGGTACTGTAGAGATGGATGTGAAACATCTGTCTGTGTTTACTGACCGCTCATCTTCAGGCTGATTGTGTAAGGTGTGTACTGCAGCTGTTATTATCAGATGCAGAGCGTGACAGATTGCTGGTGTTTGTGGGGGTGTGTGTGGTGTCAGGTTGCTCCCGACGCCTCTGAAGGACGCGGTGGACGTCTGGAGCTGGAGAAGATGTTACAGCATGCAGGAGGTGAACTCTGCTCTCAGTAAAGTTCAGCTGGTGGGATACTCACAGAAAGTGGTGAGAGCTTCCGTCCAACAGTCTGATCACATCTGATGGTTTTCATTGGCTGAGATGAATCTCAGTATGATCTCTCTCTCTCTCTCTCTCTCTCAGGAGCTGTTTGGAGCGGTTCAGGTCACCCCTCTAAGTTCAGGATATTGTCTGGGCAGCTCAAACTGGATCATTCAGTCACATTATGAGAAAGTGTCGTATGTGTCTGGCTCCTCTCTGCTCACGACACACCCTCAGGTGATGATGTCATTAAGAGTCCATTAGATACCTGCTCTCATGTTACTGCAGGTTCTGATCACTGTTATAAACATGTTGCCTCTGACATTAATGCATTTGTCAGAACCTTTTAATCCAAACTGACACACACACACACACACTGGTGTTTCTTGGGATTCAAACCCATGATCCTGGTTATTCCAGCAGAGGTTCTGCTCTGATGTTCTGATTCATGTGATGTGTTCTGCAGCCCATGGACCAGAGCGCACTGAAGAACAGTGATGTTCTGATCCTGACCGGTCTGACCCAGATCCCCACCGCCAACCCAGATGGCATGCTGGGAGAATTCTGCAGTAATCTGTGTGAGTTCTTTACACCAGCCCGATCCGGCTGTCTGATCCAGAATGTGTGTTAACATCAGTGATCAGGAGAGTTCAGTGTGTGTTTGCTGTGTTTCTCTCTCAGCGATGACGATCCGTGCTGGAGGGAATGTTCTGGTACCGTGTTATTCCTCTGGGGTGATTTATGATCTGCTGGAGTGTCTCTATCAGTTCATGGACTCTGCTAATCTGGGAAACACTCCCTTCTACTTCATCTCCCCTGTGGCTAACAGCTCTCTGGAGTTCTCACAGATCTTTGCAGAATGGTACGATAACAGACGATTCATCTGGGATCTGCTAGTGATGTCTGATTCACAAACAATTAAACTGCTTCTGTCATATGAATCCTTCAGAGTGATTTCACAAAGCATTTGTAGATCACTCAACTGTACTCAACTGTAGGGGAAACGAGACTCTATAAATGTCAAATGTTTTATTTTTGATAAATACATTTTGTTTTTTTGTCTTTGTGAAGGTTGTGTCAGAACAAACAGTCTAAAGTTTATCTGCCTGAACCTCCTTTTCCTCACGCTGAGGTAAAACAAACACAACATCATTCTGTGTTTCAGCTCTTGCTGTCCAGAGCGATTGTGAACATCAGTAAACACACACACACACACACTCTGATGTTTTCTGATGTCTGTCTGTTGTGCAGCTGATTCAGACGAATAAACTGAAGCATTACCCCAGTATTCATGGAGATTTCAGCAGTGAGTTCAAACAGCCGTGTGTGGTGTTCACCGGTCACCCGTCACTCCGGTTCGGTGATGTCGTTCACTTCATGGAGCTGTGGGGGAAATCCAGCCTCAACACCATCATATTCACTGGTGAGAGCACACTCGCATCACAATACATGTGACGAACTGTCCCTTTAAGAAAATAACGTTTTATTTACCGTTATGGAAAAAATCTCATTTCTATTGTGAGTATTGTAGGTAAATATTATTACAGTTATACATAATACATAATAATAAATGTGTTTATACATCATGAGGGTAGAAGTTCTGCTGCCGTTAATTTATCATTCTGGAACGTATTTCAGTTTGAATGTTTGTGATTCTTTTCCTTGTGATTGTGTCCATTCATCATGTTGTAGATAAATAATTACCAGTAATGATTTTATAATGATGAAAAGGTCTCACTAGGAAAATACCAGAACGTAGAGTTACAGATGCAGTCGTCATGGAAACTGGAACAGAAGAATCAGATTGATAATTGACTTGAGATTGAGTTTTGTGTTTTCTGGTCCTGAAGCTGGTGTAGTTGAGTGTTAAAATGTTGGATATGTTAATGCAGATCATCTTGACTTTGATTGGATATAATCCACCCCCCCACAGAGCCTGATTTCTCGTACCTGGACGCTCTGGCCCCGTACCAGCCTCTGGCCATGAAGTGTGTTTACTGTCCCATCGACACGCGCCTCAACTTCCACCAGGTGTCCAAACTCCTGAAGGAGATCCAGGTACAAGCTGAGCTTCCTCATTGCTGTGACTAAAATATTTCTCTTCCTTTTATAGATTATCATCGTGTGTAATTTAGAGCTACACGATATAAAGAAAAAAAACAATATGCAGTAACTTGCTAAATAATGCGATGTGATAATGATAATGCGTTAGGATTGTAAATTTAATTTAAATTTTAAAGTAAAAGCTACTAAAAACAAACATGTTTTACGTTCTTTCTAAAAGAAACATATTCCAACTAACATTTGCACATCAGTCTCTCTGCATCCGCCTAAAACTGATTCCATACAACTTTCTGAAGTATTCAAATCATTTGGTTATTGCAAACTATTGCGATATGCATATTGCAGTATTTTAATACATTCCATATATCCTGCAGCTCTAGTGTAACTCTGTACAGTTCAGAACTAAAGATGCATTTCTTCATTATTGTTTATTAAAGTGTGATTTTCCCTGTCTGATGATATTTTCTCACGGTTTCCCATCAGCCTCTTCATGTGGTCTGTCCTGAGCCGTACACTCAACCCCCTCCAGCTCAGCCTCACCGCACAGACCTGATGCTGGAGCTGCAGCCTCCACCTGTGGCCTACAGACGCTGCTCCGTCCTCGGGCTTCCCTTCCGGCGACGCTACGAACGGATTCACCTGCTGCCGGAGGTCAGAACCGCTGGAGACTCACTGTTGACTTTAAAGCTTCTTCTGAAAGAACTATTATTAATAACAGCAATAATATTAGTAGTTCTGTTATCATCAAACTTTTGAACGTAAAAAACATCAGTCAATTTCTGCTACTGTAAGAAACTGCATGTGTTTACCTTGATTATTTGTCAGAGTTCAGTAACTGTTTTCTGTCTGTGATCCTGCAGCTTGCGAAGTCTCTGGTGCCTTCAGAGATGAAAGCAGGTGTTTCTGTAGCTACAGTGTCTGCAGTGCTGCAGTCCAAAGACAACAAGCACGTCCTGCAGGTCAGTGTGATGGAACACACCCCCATCTCATGTCATGCAGATTTAAAGTTCACCCTGTAACAATTCATGTTCCAGAAAGTTCTCATCTGTGTGTGTGTGTGTGTGTCGTAGCCGGTGCCCAAACCCGCTCCAGTTCCACCCAGTAAGAAGAGGAAGAGAGTGATGGAGGAACCTCCAGAGGTTCTGAAGCCCAAACCTCTGCTCACAGGTTCTGTTTCTCTGGAGCCTTTCCTGGCTTTACTGCACAAGGTATGAGAGACAGACCCAGTGTTTGGATGTTCACGAGCTGTTAGGGTTACACGATATAGAAGAAAAATCTGATATGCGATAACATGCTAAATAATGCAATAATAACATTCGGACACATTGGGGAAGGCAGCAATGCACAAAACTGTTTGTGTATGTGAGTATTTTAAGCTCTCTTGAGTTGAACAGAGTTCAAGCAGCCTGAGGCTTTAATTCAAGCCGGGACAAGAGTTTAATAAATGTAACAGATACATTAAGATGACTCTGAACGTCTGTAGTGCGGTTCATTCATGAAACGTGGCTTTCTAAAGATCTGTGTGACGTCCTGAGGCAGATGACACCTGATTCAGCCACAATAACACACTGACAGAAAGATCCATTTCCACAAACATCACCTGAAAAATAACAGTAAATCCATCTGTACATAAAGCAAATAAAAATGATATGAATGAACATGAGATGTGAATGTGAGAGAATGAAACTTTCTGATCAGAGATTAGAAGGTAATTAATCAGGAAGGAATTTCTCCAGCGACTGAAGGAAGGTGATCATCCACTCAAGGTGACTTTGTGTTTTGCTAATGAAGTCTGGTAATTATCTGAAAGTGCTTTAGTGCTGAACAAGCAGATTTCGTCGCAGACCTCGTCTTTGTAAAGAGTTTATCAGAATGAACTAATATGAACCTAACAGAATGCCTTGGCAACCACCCGTAAACACCATAGTAACCGCATAGCAACATGCTAAAATAACACCCTGGCAGGCTAGCATGTCTCATTTTGTTCAGAAAATGATAAAACATTTATGCCATTACAATAGTCACAATAATGAATACAATATTTTGGTGATTGTTAATGTTTTGGTGAGGGCAGCTGGAATGGAGAGATGAGTTCTGTGTCTGTTTATCTCTCGACCGCTCTGCAGTGTCTCAGAGCCACTGAACAGACACGCTCGTGTTTAAATGCACCGCTGAGAGTCTGCGGGTTTGACTGCCGCTGTTATCAGCGTCTCTCATTCCCTCCATCAGACACTCTGATCTCCTGCGAGCTGTTAACCAGAGTCTGATGCTTTTAAAAGACCATCAAAGTATCAGATAAACTGCTTCTCCGCCCCATTCATTTTGACACGCAGATCGAATCTCATTTGAAAGTAATTAATACTGTCACTGGTTAATTACCCTGGAAATGAAAGGGATTGTGTTGAATTGTGATGTCTAACTGAGATCGAGCTGCAGCTGCTGTAGGTGATTATGGTGTGTCTCCTCACAGAATGGCATTATGGAGGTGAAAGTGGAGGAGACAGCAGAAGGTCATATTCTGCACCTGCAGGCGGAGGACGTGCTCATTCAGCTGGAGGAAGACGGCACACACATCATCTGCGATCACAATGAACCGCTGCGCACGGCCCTGAGAGACCTGGTGCTGCGCTTCCTGCACAAACTCTGACCCTTCTGACGGGTGTTAATGACCTCTGACCCTTCTGACGGGTGTTAATGACCTCTGACCCTTCTGACGGGTTATCTGGGGGTGTTAATGAACTCTGACCCTTCTGACGGGTTATCTGGGGGTGTCAATAAGATTTGTCCAATTAACTAGTTTCCATTAATAAATTGTTAAGACCAGCTGGTCGTTCTAGTGTTTTTTCTAAGTGTGTTATTATGTCACTCACCAGGATTGTGACTTTGTGTTTGATGTTTTATATCTTTGTACATTAACTTTTGGAATAAAATTCTTTTTCTAGATTTTTCAGTGACTGTTTTCTGGTAGGAATAGTTCTGTCATGATTAACTCGCCCTCATGTCATACCAAACTGACAACTTTATTTTTAATGTAGACCATAATATCTGCATTGATCATACAGTACATACAGTAATCTTTACAGAAAGACCTACACTGCACCAGATGTCAGAGTTCATGTAAATGCAGTTTCATTGAGTTTGAATCATGGCAAGAATTTTAATTCATTCAAGATCTGTAAGTAATTGTCGCATGAAGACATTGTTTTGTTGTGCTTCTTGTAAACACTGAGAAGGATTTCTCTTTCATCTGATGTCATCTTTTCATGAACCAAAATCCCTCACAACCAGTTTGTTTTAGATGTATGGATACATGAGGATGCGTGCAGTGTGGAACGCTTTAGGACACACCTGTGTACTTTCTCTTCCTCCACCTTCTGCATGCTCACACTGATTAATAAGTATCACACTCAGGGTGGGGGGAGTGTGAGAAGGTACTGCAGCACAATTGAGTGTCTGTTCTGTAATGCGATCTCTCTCTCTCTCTCTCTCTCTCGCTCAGGGGCGTAGGCTGCTCTCTCTTCAGTGAGGTCATGATAATGTCTCAAAGGTGCTGTAAACATGCACCTATTCAATGTCCAGTTGTGTGATTCTGTTCACAGCACTGGAAAACCCCTTTTTTGGCACACATACACACTGCACATTTTATGCACAAGGTTTTTCCTAGTGTAGTTACTTTTTCCTATTTACTGAGGAAAAAATAAACTTGAAAAGTGGGTGTTCCATTCCTCATTCCCTTCCAGCATGTCCGTCTATACTGATAAAAGTCAAAAACTGCATTAGCTATTGACAAGATTTCAGACACACAAACCTCAATGTCTTACCAGCTCTTTGTTTTTTGGTTAACCTTAAGACCTTGGTGAGCACAGCCCTAAAGCTGATTTCTGTTAGTGTATCAGGTTACTGCATTCCATAAAGATTATGAAGCTATTTTTCTCTGTGATAATTCACATTCTCTGATTAATCATGTGTAATAAGACACAGTACCGGCTATTAAATAAAGACTCATTTTTGATATCAGTTTAGCTGGTCAGTATTAACACTTTCAGTCTGGCCTGTATGTTGATGTGTCTGTACACTGAGCTTCATCAGAGGGTCTGGTTTCATGTTGGGCTGGTTTAACTCTCATCATGCGCTCCAGAGAGACTGATGGGTGTCTGGAGTTTGATTACAGACTGCTGTGCTTCCGGATCTTTGACTGGAACTGTGGCTGAGGTTTGAACCTGCCTCAGCCCGAGGCGAGTAAAAGCAGCTGTGATGCTTCACTCCTGCAGACGTGTGATGCGCAGTCAGGACAAAAGCTGCCTGTTCACACCTGATTCACAAATGAATCATTCGTTTGAAACAGTTTGATTCATTTTGTATGTTTGTAAATCATACCAAACTATATTTGGGAATCAAACAAATTCATGAAACACAAGCAGAACAAATGTAAGACATACCTAAAACCATTCTTACATATTTAATGAACATGACATTTTGTTTATTGGATTTTTGCTCATGTTTCATGAATAATGCTCAGTCTGATATAATAGATTTAATTTTCAAAATGGCAACATTCAACAAACTAATAAAATAGTAATAAACAGTATTTTGTAACTAAAATTAACTTTACAACTGAAATTAGGACTTAAATTGGTTGTGTTTTTTGAACTGGTTCAGCAAATCAAGCTTTAACCCTTTTAACTGCTGATTAACTACCGGTTCAATCCCAAAGATGATGCAGCAAATAAAAACATCACTTCCTGGATTTAGACTGTTTAAAAGATTTATACAGACACATTACAAACTATGAGCGAGTACCATTAAAACCATCCTCCCTTTACTGAGCAGTCACATTTCAGTGTTAAAAAAATTAAACGCACAACAGTGGAGAAATTTTCCTCCATGTACCTGTTAACTTCATCAGAACAACGATCTCGAATTAACCAATGAAATAAAAGCTGAGGTCTGTCAACTCGAGGCTGAAATCAGATGGGCAGACAGTCAAAGGTCACATCCTGGTACTTCCTGAATCCTGACAGCAGGATGTGCTGTTATCATGCTGTGCTTATAACTGGAAATAACACAGCCTCACATTCACACGGTCACAAACACACACACACACAGCCTCACATTCACACGGTCACAAACACACACACAGCCTCACATTCACACGGTCACAAACACACACAGCCTCACATTCACACGGTCACAAACACCCTCAGCAGCACATCTGCTTACATGATTCTTCACAAAATTACAATTAAGAGTGTTTCTTGCAGTTTGACAGTATTTTCATAATTACACATTTCCCCACAAAACATTCATCAGTGTAATGCCAAAACAAACAATGATGTAAACTATAAAAAAACAACTGTCAGTTATAATCGTGGTAGTGCTGGTTGTACTGAATATCATTTACGCTGATTTTAATCTATAAAACACTTGCTGTATATTGACAGGATGATTTCCTGAAAAATAACAAATTAAAATAAAGACAATGAAATTACTTTTGTCTGATTCAGGAATGAAATGTGATTCTGACATTTATTTGTGAGACTCTCGACACACACACACACACGACATATAGAAGGTTTTATTTGCTTGTATGGTTGTGATGGACATGAAGATTTGGTGCTGTTCCTATGCAGAGCCGTTTAAAATCCTTGATTTAGTCTTGTGCTATTCTTACAGAAGATCAACAACTGCAGTTAATGTTTTAATCATCCTCATACTACAGAACACACACACCATCCACAAACACACACACTCACACACAGTAAAAAAAACATGACCATCAGTGCGTGTCATACAAGAGTGTGTGTATGCAAAGTTAGTCGAAATAAAAACACGAATCCTTACATTGACCCTCCCAGTTGACATAATATTTTCAGGCATGTGATCAGATACAGTGTCTGTTCCTGCAGGAATCTGTCTCTTCTGTCAGTGTAACACGATGAAACTGTTCGTTTGACCTCCATCAAATTGTCCCTGCTGCAGGTGTCACACTCGACCGTTGAAAGTGAATCACGTCTGTAGTGGCGATGAATGTTAAAACGGTAACAGTTTCTCTTCCTGTAACTGTCCTCAAAGACGACAAAGTACAATCTGATATTTACAAAAACAAACGTTCATATTCCCTTCACATTCCCAGAGTGACGCCGTCTGTCCTGTGAGTTCTGTGCTTGTCCTGCTGTGCTATATGAATTTGAAACACTTTGTCTTGTCGTGAGGCAGTCGAGTCTTGAAGAGGACCGAGTCGACTCTGAACTGAGTGTATAACAGCGGCATGTATCCGTACACTTTCACAAAGAAGTTAATGCACTTGTGACGCTCGTGAAAGTGAGAATCGTCATGTGACAGCGCCTGCGGACAGCCGGGACAGCGGAACGTCCAGCGTGATGTCACCTGAGGGGCGGAGCACCAGCAGAAAATTATTCCGATTCGTCTCTATACACTTCTTATTTTTATCCCAAAATTGTTACAGACTGCAGCTTTTAATCTGAGCTAACTATTTAATCTATGCACTGTACGCATAGTAACCATGTTTTTAAATAAACATAACTAAAGTAGTTTACTAAACTGAAAACTTTAGACTTTACTAAACGTATTACACAAAATGACAAACTACACAGCTAATATATCTGGGGCTAACTCAACATATTTAAGATGTGTAGCTAAATTTTGAACCGCAGAGATTTGACTGTGGGTGGAGCTATCCTGAAACAAAAACCATGTGACCAACAAACATGACCAACACAGCACATGAAATACTGCTACAACCAAACACAGTGAGTGACACCAGTGAGCTACTGACCTTGATGGGCGGTTTGCGTGTGATGTGAGACACCAGGAAGTTCATGGCGATGTCCTCACAGTTGATGTACTCATCCACCATGTCACGGATGGCCTGAGGCATGACGTATGAGTACAGGTACGCGTAATACTGCAGACACACAGAAAGTATACGTTTATAAAGAATAAACACACAGAAAGTATAAGTTTATAAAGAATAAACACACAGAAAGTATAAGTTTATAAAGAATAAACACACAGAAAGTATACGTTTATAAAGAATAAACACACAGAAAGTATACGTTTATAAAGAATAAACACACAGACAAGTAGCACTGCTGCTCGATAAAGCTCATACATAACAAATAGATGCTGCTTGATTAAAACTATACGTTTTAAAAGTTTAGTGGCCACGTGGGGTTTATTTATAACAGGAAGAAATGCGAGATCAAGGTCAGAAGATCAAGAAGAAGCTTTACCTTGTGGAAGAAAGCGGCACCCGTCAGCACCATGGAGAGCTCGCATGAGTAGTTGGAATTGTAGAGCCAAGACTGGTGGTTTACATCCCACGCATGGAACCTTCCGGGGAATCCCACAATCCGGTCTCTGGCTTCCCGCCACACCCTGAGAACAGAGAAAGAACATCAGCACATGAGATCATGAGATCTTCTGAAACACACATGAGAACATCTGCTGATCAACTCCCAAACCAAAGAAGCACAATCACAGTGTTGAAGACGGTATTGATTTCCACATGCCAGTGATCAATCAGCTTTCTTCTGTCAATCACTTTTCATAATACAGGAAAAACATCTCACATTTTGTAAATGTTTGAATCAAACTAAAAATGCTTCTCTTAAAACTGCAGACCAGCGTCACTCCAACAGAAATATTTTGCTTTCGTTGCTTCATTAAATTCTATTTATTCTAAACATGCTTTAGTCCAAAGTAATAAAATCACAGGGAGTTTTCATATTTTAACATTTTTAACATTCTTTTCTAAAGAAATAAAGGACAAACATTTCTTTTAAAGTTCAAACCGTTTTAGACATTGAATTTAGATTTTTTGCATTTCAAGATAAAACTAATGGACACAAACAATTACACACACACACACACACACACTCACATAAACTCTCTAATACCATTTGTAGAACTTTAGTTGAGAGACACTAAACATAAAACATCTGTCTTTACTCTCTAACATCACCCTGCTCTATAAAACACACTGTGCTATGACCTCACCTGAACCCAAACATAATTTCATCATGTCTTAGATGGGCATCATCATCGATAGACAAAATGGCCTCCGTCTCGACTGCATCCCAAGGAAGAAAGCGATTGTTCAGGCTGTTCTTCTCTGTGCGCACAACCTGTGGAGAGAAAGACCATCTGATGACCATGTGCCATACTGACCTGCTGCTGGAGGAACATTATTAAGACATTATTAAGAGGTTTAATTGGGCCTTTCAGATACACAACCGTATGTAACCCAAAAACTACCAGCCAAAAAACTCAAAGCTCAAAGCTGCAAATTACTCCTTTTAAAGAAGAAAAACAAAGAGATGCCCAAAACCTTCAGTACTTCAGTATTTTATCTGGGCTTTCAATACAAGGTATAACCTTAGGCTTAAAAAATCAGTTTCCTTTAATATCACCACGACTAATTTGGCTTCAAAGGCAGCAGACCAAACATACTGCAGAATGCACTGCTGCATGTTCAAGCCTTTGGGGATTCCAAATAATAATGCATTTAACTGAAGAAAATGTGAGTTGTGCTTGAGCTAAGTTGTTCTGGGTGGTTATTAGATACAAGCTTACTGGTCTAAACACCAACCACCCCCAATTGTATATGATATTCTAGTCTCTAGATATAGATCAAAAAACTATTAAGTGCTTACCACAATAGGCAGCCCAATGTCTGGCCAGAGGAGGTCATCAGACGGTGGTTTAGGGGAATTCCAGACTACCACCACTTTGTTGAGGTAAGGAAGGCCATTTAGTCTCTCCAGGGAGTTCATAAGAACCTCCTCCCGTTCATAGGTGAGCATAACCACGGTAAACTGTTCCCGTGGGACGTTACCTCCTAGAGCAGCCTGAAACTCTTTTCCAGATCCCCCAGAACCTCCACCGATAGGGCGAAATCCAGTCCCTGATCCCAGAAACTTGGCCTCTGAGGGAAGTACAGGGTCCAGGGGAGTATGTGGGAATAGGTGGAACGGGCCAGGTGCACGATTCCAGGTGCGGTAGACATCAGCAGCAGTGTAGGTGAAATTGCGCAAGAAGCGAGGTGAAGCATATGGAGGTTCTACTTCAACAGGCCCAAGATCCAGATCACCATTATCAGCCATGTTAGCATCAGTTCCGGCCAACTTCCCAGCTTTGTGGGGAATCTCTTGGGCAGG
>JAZGTJ010005378.1:0-27698 GCA_036877575.1 Botia almorhae | reverse complement strand
ATTTTGTTTCGGGTCTCCCGCCCTCACAGGGTAACACGGTGGTTTTGACCGTGGTGGACCGGTTCTCGAAGGCAACCCATTTTATCCCTCTGCCCAAATTACCATCTGCCAGAGAGACAGCGGTTGCTGTCATTGACCACGTTTTTCGCATTCATGGCCTCCCGATGACCGTGGTCTCTGACAGGGGGCCGCAGTTTGTTTCCAAATTTTGGAGAGAATTTTGTCATTTGTTGGGGGCTCACGATTAGTCTTTCTTCGGGGTTTCATCCCCAGAGTAACGGTCAGACGGAGAGGGCCAATTTAAGATTTGGAACGTGTGTTGTGATGTCTGGTCTCTTAGAACCCCTCCTCTTGGAGCCAGCAGCTCTCATGGGTTGAGTACGCTCATAACTCGTTACCAGTCTCAGCTACGGGCCTGTCGCCATTCGAGTGTAGTTTAGGGTACCAGCCACCTGTTTTCTCGAGTATGTAACCCGAAGTCGCGGTCCCCTCTGCCCACGCATTTGTCCAGAGGTGCCGACGCACCTGGAGCAAGGCTAGACAGACCCTCCTCCAGGTGGGGGCGTGCACCAAGGCCCAGGCCGATCGCCACCGGTCAAAGCCTCCCGTCTACATCGTTGGTCAAAAAGTGTGGCTTTCATCTAAAGATATTCCTCTTCGCTCCGTCAGTAATAAGCTTGCCCCCAAATTTATTGGCCCATTTACTGTCACCAAAATTATTAGTCCGGTGGCAGTCCGCCTCAAACTTCCTCCGGCGTACAGGAGAATTCATCCGGTGTTTCATGTCTCCAAATTAAAGCCCGTTTTTCATTGAGTAGTTAATCCGCCTGTCCCGGTTCCTCCCCCGCCGCGTCTCGTAGATTGGGAACCTGCTTATTCGGTAAAACGCATTCTGGACTTGAGACGGAGGGGACGAGGTTTTCAGTACTTGGTGGACTGGGAGGGTTACGGTCCTGAGGAGAGGAGTTGGGTGCCTGCGAGAGACATACTGGATCACTCCCTTATCGATGATTACAATCGCCAGGTAAGCTCTCCTGGGAGCGCCAGGAGGCGCTCCTAGGAGAAAGGGTACTGTCACGGTTTATGGGTCTGTGTCTTTGTTTTGCGTCTCTGTCTGGTGTGTGCGCGTCTGTCACGTAGCAACTACGGCTGCCGGTTTAATCAGAGCGCTACAGCTATCTATCTATTTAAACCTGGTGTTTGCAGGGTGGGGCCATTGTTGTTTAGCTTGTATTTAAATGACCTTCCATTTGTGTGTGATATAGACATTTTGTATGTGGGCTTGTGACGCAGTCTTGTATGCTTATATCTGCTTTCTCATACAAGGCAATTAAAAATTCATTATTTTAACCATTGTTTTTAAGCCATGCACTGTATGTACATATAAATGTGTACACTTTATATGTAATGTCATGAGTTCGCAATAAGATGTAATCGCAACCGCCAGAATCGTGCTGTCTGGGGGTAGGTTTTGAGCTCATAATTTGTCCTGAACCCAGAGTACTCCCCTCATCCCTGACTGAGGTAGATATTAGGCAAGAGTGAGGCATTAAGGTGGTGGAGGGATGCTGCAAAACTGTCATGGGACAGAGGTGAGAGATGGCTATATATATATACATATATATATGCACCCCTGTGCTCCTCCCAAACTTTGTAAAATAAACTTCAATACATTTACTGCAGATGGAAATTAGCTGGTAGATAAATTTGGTGCGATTTTTTTCTCTTGTAAGACATACTTTTGTTTATGGATAAAGACAAATAAATATATAAACAAACAAAAAGGTTTTGTTCTGAATGATGTATTATTTTCATATATTGATTTGAGGCCTTGGGTTCTCAAATAGATCAAAAAGGAAGCAAAAGCGTAGAGTTAAAGGTAAATGGCTGATTATGATTTTTTCATTATTATGGAAAAAGAAATTGTCTTTTTAATAATAATGAAAAAATCATTATTTGTCTTTAAACAACAAAAGGTTCTTCTTCAATACAAGGACAAGTTCTGCTGTAATTTTTATGAAAAATATTACAAAAATGTAATATTTTATTAACTTTTTGAGGTAGAATGGAAAAACAAAAGATGAGATGCATTATGAAGATGCTGCGAGTGAGTGACTGAACCCCGAACAGCTTTGGGCAGACAATTCCAGAGTTTAGGGGCCAAGTGCAAAATAGCTCAGCCGCCTTTAGTGGACTTTGTGATTCTGGGTACAACCAGAAGTACAGAATTTTGAGAGCGTAAGGCACGCATTGGCTTGTAGTGTGAGAAAAGATCAGTTAAGATCAGTTTAATTTAAGCCTTTCCCTCTTTTAACCAATTGTAGTTACCGACTGCAGCTTAAGTGTGCCAGAGGAGAACTGGCGCTTCCTGCTAAGCCTGGTTTCTCGCAAGGTTTTTTCTCCATCTATACATCATTGGAGTTTTGGTTCTTTGTCACTGTTGCCCTGTTGGCTTGCTTACTGTGGGACTGCTGACATTAATTCAGATGTGCTGATAATATACAATCACAAACTGTTCTGATGCATCTCTATTGTGCTGCAAGTATCTGGTCCTTACTTCCAGAAACTATTGAGTGACTCCACGATCTGCCATTGCTGTAAAGTGTTCCATTGACATTAGTGGAGTTGATGCAACTCTCTCTTTCTATGACTCTTTTTAGTTGACCAATTCCTAAAGGTCTAATGGATCATGTGACACTCAGGCTCATACTCCTTTCCTGTTTAGCCTTGAAAGATTCTCCTTTTCTGTGGTACATCCAGAGGACCAGAGACTTAGGATCATATGATGTTACATTTTGATGACATGTCTTTGGTTGTAATTTGAAGACATACTCATTGAGACAGTGAGATTCAGAAAGACTGAACACACAAGATTAGATTGACATGAGATGCCATCAAGAATCAGTAATCTGAGTTTGGCATTAACATTCAAGGCTAACATTTGGAGTTTATTATCTTATTATTATTCTATCATAAACAATTCCATACTCAGGGGGTTAATGGTTTTATTAATTTATATTTAGCCTACATTGTTTATAGTATTTTGCTGATGCAGATTACATGCATTTGTATTCAGCCCCCTGTACTCTGATACCCCTAAATAAAATCCAGTGCAATCAATTGCCTTTAGAAGTCACCAAATTAGTTAATAGAGTCCACCTGTGTGTAATTTAGTCTCAGTATAAATACACCTGTTCTGTGAAGGCCTCAGTGGTTTGTTAGAGAACACAAGTGAACAAACAGCATCATGAAGACCACGGAACTCACCAGACAGGTCAAGGATAAAGTTGTGGAGAAGTTTAAAGCAGGGTTAGGTTATAAAACAATATCCCAAGCTTTGAACAGCTTAAGGAGCACTGTTTAATCCATCATTCAAAAATGGAACAAGTATGCCACAACTGCAAACCTACCAAGACATAGCCATCCACCTAAACTGACAGACTGACAGACCAGAGAGCACTGGTCAGAGAAGTAGTTAAGAGGCCCATGGTCACTCTGGAGGAGCTGCAGAAATCCACAGCTCAGGTGGGAGAATCTGTCCACAGAGACCAAAGTTGAACTTTTTAGCCTAAATGCGAAGCGTTTTGTGTGGCGGTAAAGTAACACTGCTCATCACCCTGAACACACCATCCATGAAACATGAAACATGGTGGTGGCAGCATCATGCTGTGGGGATGCTTTTCTTTAGCAGGAACAGGGACAGGGAAGCTGGTCAGAGTTGATGGAAAGATGGATGGAGTTAAATACAGGGCAGTTCTGAAAGAAAACTGTTGGAGGATGCAAAAGACTTGAGACTGGGAAGGATATTTACTTTCCAGCAAGACAATGACCCTAAACATACAGCCAGAGCTACAATGGAATGGTTTGGATCAAAGAATATTCATGTGTTAGAATGGCCCAAAGTCCAGACCTAAATCCCATTGAGCATCTGTGGCAAGACTTGAAAATTGCTGTTCACAGACGCTCCCCATTCAATCTGTCTGAGCTTGAGCTATTTTGCAAAGAAGAATGGGCAGAAATTCTAGTCTCTAGATGTGCAAAGCTGGTAGACCCAAGACTTGCAGCTGTAATTGCAGCGAAAGGTGGCTCTACAAAGTATTGACACAGGCTGGATACAAATGCACATCACACTTTTTAGATTTTTATTTGCTTAAAATTTTGAAAATCATGTATTTTTTTCGTTCCACTTCACAATTATGTGCTACTTTGTGTTGGTCTATTACATAAAATCTTAATAAAAACATTCAAGTTTGTGGTTGTAATGTTTATAGCCGTTTAAAGCTATATAGACTATATTTCTTGGACCTGGTAAGAACTCTAGCTGCTGCGTTTTGGACTAACTGTAGCCTGTTTATTAAGGAAGCTGGACAGCCACTTAGAAGTGCATTACAATAGTCCAGTCTGGAGGTCATAAAATCATGGGCCAGCTTTTTAGCATGCCTGTCTATATTAAACAGTATTATCACTAGTCAATATCATAAAATGTTTGACATGCTATTCAGTTAATTAGAAATTTATTTAGAAATCAAATGCTTCAAATATGTGCATAGCAAAATACTTATATGATTACATTATATGATTAAATTAGTATATACTATGTATTCATGTATTCAAGTTATATATATTAATAAGGCAGATAACTCTAGTTTTTTATTGAACATAAACAACATTTACATTTTACAACAGCATTCGTTCATTGATAAAACAACAGTTTAAGGCAATCAGGTAACCAAAATCCCCTAAAATATTTATTATTAAATATTAATTTAATAAAGGCTGATTCAACCTGAATACATAAGTAACAGCAAGGGAAAATAATTTTGAATTTTCTGCCTGATTTTACAGTTTGGTAAATAATTATTTATTTCCATTTACATTCCATTTTGCATGATCAGAAATCATATAACAATCTACACAGGCTGTCCGTGATAAACGCACGCATTGGCGCATCACCATCAGGGAGGAGAGATAAGGTGAGCCTTATTTCCATAGTCAGACCTGCCAATTATTCTTTCTGCACGGCCTGTGGAGGTGGCCAGCAGCTCCTCTAATCTCCCCCAGTCCTTGAGCTCCATGCTGCAGTGTGCCGGCTCAACACTCTCCATGACTGAGACATGCTCGCTTTCGCATTAGTTGCTGGCTCTGTCTGGATCGTGCTAGGTGAGTTGAACTTGTTTCTCCCTCTCGTGCTTTTTTTAGAATTGAGGATTAGTATAGCGCATCATGTGTGCAACTGCATGTCACTGTGGTGCTAAACTGGACACGATGATGAAATTCAGTGGTAGCTGCGGTCGGGGACGCAACAGTAACAGAAAACGTAAAGCGTATAACATGGCCAGTAATTTAAACCATTTTAGTTTTATAAAGGCCTCTACATCGTGAAATACTTGCCATTGCAAAAGAGAAGAGTTTCAAAAGCTAGTCGGAATACACATTTATTCATATTGGCTTCTCATGTAATGCTAATAAAAGGTTTTCCTATTTCGATACTCGCAATGACCGTAAACATGGAAGACACTGAAGATTAAGTTTTTCATTATGCGGCACACAACGCTAAACACGAGGCTGAAGAAGCTGGATTCAGCCTCGTACGCTAAACATGGTGAAGATCTCACGCAACGTTTTCATTTGCGCGGACAACAGTATTCGATAAATTGCAATGCAGTGCAAAGCCACACGAAATATAGAGGTCATACAGTGAGATATATGCATTGTTATTTTCGTGTACTGGCAGAATTTTAAAGGAGATATTCTTTAAACGACGATTTTTTTTACCAGTGTCGTGCTTCTGTGGGACCAATGATGTCACAGCTGTGCGATGCGCTGATTGGCGTGAGCTGTCCAGTTCGTGGGTTCTGAAACGTCATTGCGACTCATTTCACCTCACCCTATAAGCAAACTGTAGTACTGCAGTAGAAAATTATTTACATTTCTGTATGTTTAAATTGTCACTATTTTGTACGTAGCGCATCACATACGTTTTTATAGACATAAATACTAACGAATAGGGATGGACACCCCAAAGCTTACTGTGTCAAACCTGAGCCTTCAGCTGCCGTGTGGTGCTTATTAATTATGCAGGGAGTCAGGTTTGCTGAGAGACAGATAAACCTAATATTTTACCCCTTACTTCATAATTAAAAGATTAGGGCTAACCAACACCTGGTAAGTGCATGCTTTTTTGTTGGGTTTGTGCTTGTTATCATAATAAGATATAGAAACCTAGCAAAGACTTTAAATTGGCTTACACAAGATAACAAAAATAAAATAATTTATTCTTTTTTAATCATTTAGATTTCTAGAAATGTTTCCTTTTTAGAAATGTCAGCTGAGTAATGGCGCTAAGAAAGTAATGAGAAGTTACCAAGTTTACATTTACATTCAAAGCAACTTACAGTGCATTTAAGGTGTACAATTTATCAGTACATGTGTTCCCCGTGACTCAAACCTAAACCTTTGCATTGCTAATGCAATGCTCTACCCATTGGACTACAGGAACATGTTTATCAAGTTTACCTTAAATCAAACGACTACTTCTACTACTTCACAGATCACAAAGAGCTTATGGGAACACAACAAAAATGCCATAATAAAGATATCCTCATATGGGGGCTGTCATATCTCTAAATGTCAGGCATTTTAACCACAACCAATCTTGCAGGGCTTTACGGTGTGCTAAATGGAGAAGATTGATCTTTATGATTATAACATTCCTTAGTAAGCAGAATCATTTCACTTAGTACCATACTGGTTATTACGAGTACAACTTTGTTACACACTTGAATCTTATTATAATGTATTATAAAAATATTTCTTTTGTCAGATAACTGCATGGAACTACATGGAAACATGAGTTGTAGAGAGATACAGGGTTATTATGTGCTTGTTTGATGTTTAATATGTTATTTATATTTAAGTGTGTGTTTGTGAGCTGAAAGCTAAGACTCAGTATCATGTAGTCAAGGGTAAACAGAAAGAATTGTGGATTAGGCCGAGGGAGGGGCACAGGCAGAGCAGCATCTGCTGAGGGTGGCGTGATACGGTGGCCAGCTAGGTTCATTGCAGGCTAAAGCATTTTTTTCATGTCTTTCCCTGTGCATGTAAACATAGTCTCCCAGTGACAGGAAGTAATCTCAGGTCATTAACTAATGGTCATTTGTGGTGCAGAGATAAATCAAACATGGTCTGTCTGGGTTGCCTGCTGTAATATCAGATTTTGACTTCATAACAGTCAGATTCGTTACTGATAAAAAATGCAGCTACATATATAAATATATAGATATAGCTGTTTTGATGGATGCAAAGAACATGACATATGTGAGAGGAAATTACTTTAAAAGCCAAGTGAAAAGACAGTAGGAAAAGCTGAAAGGCTTTTCTCTGCCAGTAAATTCAATCAATTATAACAAGCATGAGAGACACTAGGTCAATGCATGTCAGAACCTGGACTGTAGGGTAGACAACATTTTATCTCCTGAATGGATGAGTTGAGACGTATCATATGTGATCTGTGCTGGCAAAATAAATCACAATACGCACTTTTTTTAAAATAAGTTCTTAAGCTACACCTGTCTGAAGCACAAGTCGTTGAGTAGATAAGCAGGAAGAAAGAGCAATTCCTCATGGATTATTAAAACAAAGGAAAGATTTTAGAAGGTACAAATAAAGTTAACTTTAACTTTATAAGCTAGTTTATAAAATAAGCCTTTTAAATAATGAGTTTGGCTGGAAAATGCTTGGCTGAATCAAGGTAATGTCTAATGAATATCTGAGACATATACCTGATTGCTTAAAACAAGCAATTTATTAAGATATCTTAGGGAATTACAAACACAGCTCATTCAGTAGTTAATAAACCGTTTTGGGTTACTTGTTACTTTAGGACTGAAGATTAGGATAACAGTTTGTAAAATAAATTGAAAAATATTTTAACAATTCTGGTGTCATAACTAAACCAATGAATCTATAAGTATTATTGACCTATTGTTACCATTATCCCTAGCTGTATCTTACAAACTTACTGTGTTTTTTACTCTCAGCTCTGTACAGATAAACAAACACACGGTCATCAGTTTTACTAATCTGCATATGATGTGCCATAGCTTAAACAGTGAAATTCCCAACAAATGCACCTGCAGTCTGTTGGGTGTATGCTAATAGCTCTCTGTCTGTCTTTTAGAGCTCAGTTCCAGTCTTATGGAGAAAATGCAGTCACAGGATCTGCTGCTTGGTCTTCAGCTGTCTGAGCTGGATGAGCTGGGACAATTCATTCGATCTCTTCCCACCTCCACACTGATTGGTCTGGGCACCCTCACTGCTGTTCTGGCCTATTGGTTTACAACACGCCCTCGTGCTATCATTCCACCCTGTGATCTCTGTCATCAGTCACAGGAAGTAGAGGTAGGACATGGTTTCATGTGTTTTGACATATGATACAGACTTTTTCTAGCATTTAACCGTAAACTCTAATGAAACACAGCCTATATAATAATTTGTATTCTGCCAGACAAAGATTTATATACACTTTACACAATAAACTTTTAGTCCTGTGGCTTTTGTTTGTGCTTTTATACTATAACTGGTAGAGTATTTTTCTGGCAACATCAGTTCCCAGGGAATGAATCTACTGATAAAGCTATTGTTGTACACAAATATAAATTGTATTACAAAATGAAACAAACTTGTAATAGTTTGTAATGTGTGGAATGTGTCGTACAATAGAAAATGTGTCGTACAAAATAAAAAATATAACTGCATTTTTTGAATGGGATGCTGTGGAATGTACCTCAGGAGAATATGGAAAAAAAGCTACACTATTAAAAGTAGTAGTTTTATTTAGAACCAGAAATGGTTCCGCACGCACTTCATATATGGACCCCCCAAAATGGTTCTATATATAGAACCATCTATAATAGAACCATTTTAATGTGTTCATTAAAAAGAACCCCAAATGGTTTCTTGAATCCAAGTTAGATGGTTCTCTTTAGAACCATTTAGGAGTTTAAATCTCTTTAAAACCATTTAGGGGTAAAAAAAACTCTTATTATTAAGAGTTTAAAAAGAAAATCTAACCCATCCAGAAAGTTTAAATTTGTTCAATTTATTATAAAAAATATTAGTGCCACATTTGAAATTGCACCTCGGTATACTCTGCATTAGACAGCAAAACTTTAAATTAATTTACACGCAAAAAGTTTAAGTACATTCAACTATTTAGTTTTAATTATTTCACTAAAGCATTGTTACTTTTTGTACTGTATGTACTGTATGTATACTCTTTACAAGACAGCTAAACCTTAAACTTTTAAAACTTTTAATTACATTCAACCATTTATTTTACTTGAGCATTTTCAAATTTTAATAAACCGGCATTAGCTTTTTTATGTACTGTATGTACATATACAGTACTTAACTTTTACATTTATGCATTTGGCAGACACGTTTATCCAAAGCAACTTACATTGCATTATACTATACATTGATTACTATACATTGAATATGTGCAATCCCTGGGATCGAACCCATGACCTTGGTGTTGTTAACACCATGCTCTAACCACTGAGCTACAGGAAAACTAAAACATCTTTTAAACAGCAAAAATTTACACAAGTTGACTAAATATTTAGTACAGTATTGGTGTTCTTGTGTCATGGAACAAGAAGTTTAAGCATATATTTTTTAATAAAAGTCATTGTGTGTTTAATGGCAGCAGGGTATTGCATAACTAAAAGACCGCAAATAGGCATTCCACAGCCTGGGTCATGTCAATGTCTTATAATGTTCACGTTGTCCATTATAATGGTAACACTTTCAGCCTTGAGGGGATCAGGAGAATTAGGCTTGAATCTCATTTGCCATTTTGAATCTCATTTTTCGTTCTTGTGACTGAATCGTGACAACACGGATATGACAACTAGACACGAAACATGCAAAAACCAACAAGACTCATAATTATTGATGTGGAGATGATGGATTGGATCTCCAAATCGGAGATAATCCAATTGGATGTTATTCTCTTATCTATACATAGTTTAATTATAGCAGCCTATCATGGTAAGTATTAATCTTTATCTCTCACTAACGTACCATTTTGTATTAACCCATGGCGTTGTATAGATTTAAAAACGTAAACGTAACTAAGAGAATGGGCAGGCCTTCCTGATTTTCCAGTTTCCAGGCCTCCCAAGTGAGAGATGTTTAAGAGTCAACACCATTGTTGACCCTGGGACAACATTCTAACCAACCAATCAGATTTGAAGAAGTTTACAGTGACTGTTAAATTTAGGTTTATATCCATGGTTAGGTGCCTGTACATCTATAATTTTCTTAGGGATAAGTTAGGGTTAGGGTAGGGATAGTTGTTTTTAAAGAAATTTTGTTTCAGGGTCAGCAAACTGTTAAACCAGGAACATCTCTCACTTGGCAAAATCAGGTTGAGTTAAACATTAAACATAATGTTAAGCCAAAATTAGATTTTTATTTGATTTTCTTCTTGGGGGTCCGGCCCCCAAGGAGACTGTCTGGTAAAACTCTGGCCCTCTGACAAATATAGTGGATGACCCCTGGTCTAGAGGTTCATCTTCGCCAATGCACCAATAGAAATTCAAGGATGATGCAACACACATATGCCACTAGAGGGCATGTTACGATTATTTGTTTTAAATGCCCGCTTTGGGTTAGATCAAACCATCACAGTATGGTATGGTACAAAATAACGAAAACACCTAGACAAAATAATTTGTCAAAAAGTTTAAATATAATGTATGAGGAAATATACATTTCATGCAAAGGTACAAACTTGCATAAAAAAGCATTGATTAGATATTTGTTGACTCTCTTGTTTTTGACTACAGCAGTCATTCTCCTGGGTCTTGGCTCAAGAAGCATTGGGAATGTGTTGTATAGGCCTGTAATTGTTCCGTATTTATTTACAATTTATTATTTATTTAATCCTATAATTAATTTTTAATTTACACTTCAGTCATAAAACATGAATTATAGAGCCATTTTAATAAAAAAAGTGTCTTTGCTCTCCAAGGGTTCTACAAAGAACCATTTATTTGGTAAAAGGTTATATTATACAGGTTCTATATAGAACCTCGAGGAACCCTTTTTTGAAAGAAAGTGATAGAAAATAAGATGGGATCCATATAGAATAAGATATGGGATCCATTTTTACACTAATTTCTTCTTTATTGCCTACATGACTGATTTAACTACATGAATGTAAGTTAAAACAGTGAGCACATCTTTGGCTCTGTGTTCCATTACCTTTTTGTGTTTTTACATATGGGAGCTGCACATGACTGTTTGTTACTGTACCAGTCTGTCTAATGTTCTCCTTTAAGTTATATTTCTCAGTTTTACCTTTATTGGATAGGACAGTGTAGTAGATACAGGAAGTGATGGGGGAGAGGGAAGAACAGGGTCAGGAATTGGTCTGAAGCTGGAACTCAATATTTGGTTAGCTTTAACATTTGATTACCATAACTCCAGTGTGATATGTTGGCTGTGACTTTAACAATGTCCTCCCCTTGCAACTTGCATACACCTGTATGTTCCAGAATGAAGATTCCGAAGGCGCTCGCAGGTCCATGATGGGCAGCAGCTCAAATCTGCTCTCATACTACCATGAAGACGCCAAGACCATGTATGAGGTCTTTCAACGAGGGCTACATATAACTGGTGAGTGTCAGTTGTCAGTTCCCCACACATTTCAAATTTATATTTTAAATATTTTAAATTTCATATACCTGATTTAACATATATAACATCATATCCATGTTCTCTACACAATATTTAGCTTAGGAAAGAAAGACACTTTAATTAGAATCACATTAAGTATTATATAATGAATATACTGCAGAGTTGTGGTATCATACAGTTCCTGATTGGTTGGAATAGAAACAGGATTTATGTAGTTTTCTGTAGCTCACCTAGTAGCGCCAAATACTAGGTTATGGGTTCAGCGTAAAAGGTATACCTTAAAAGCACATTTTCATACAAAGTCATTTGTAGGACTTTGTAGGCCTAGTGCAAATCAGTCTGATTCTGAATATATTGAGGCAAGTTTTTATTACAGCTAAATTCTAGCAATGCATAGATCAAGAGTATGGTTCCTAGAGAACACATGTAATGATTAAATATATTCTGAAGCTAATTAATTGTGATAAAACCCTGTGAAGAACTGGTCACCTTCTAGAGTTTTTACTTGTTTCAGTCTGAGCTGGGATAGGGTGATAAATATATATAGAAAAATGTTTACCTTGAATCAAATCTGTAACTATAATCATCAAACTTTTACATCATTATAACTCTAAGAGAACAACACATACAATAACAATAAAACACAGAGAAACAAGTAAAAAAAACATTGACAGCCCATTAAAAAAACATCAAAGTTTGCAGAGTACCAGCATTTAAACTGACAAACAGCACCGCAGAGGTCCAAAAACGTCCAAAAATCTCAGCACACTGAAGCACTTAGCATTGAATCGTTTAAAAGAAGTCTATATTCTAATACACAGCAAAAGGAGGTGTGTTTCTACTTAAAAGTATGAGCATGACTTTATTTTAATGCTTGTGCTATACCAGCAGAGCTTGTGTCTTGCTAAACTTGATAGCAGATTGATAGTGAATAAAATGCAGTTTTTTCATTAAAACACTTGTTTTAGTATTTTGGCTCAGAGTTTGTTTGAAGCTCCTGGCTAAATCCTGGTGAAGTGGGCAGTTCTTAGCCAGAATAAGCTGCACACCAGACTTTATGCCTGTATCTGTTTTGATGTTTTACTGATGTGTCCTATGTTTTTGATCAGGCGATGGACCGTTTTTAGGCTCCAGGCTCCCCAATCAGCCCTATAAATGGTTATCTTACAAAGAGGTGAGTGCTGAAATGAAGTGCTATCTTAATAATTCTGTACTCATTGGCCAGTCTGATGAAGCCGTCACCTGTATCTGTCTCAGGTTTTCAGCAGGGCAGAGCACTTGGGTTCGGGTTTACTGTTCCAGGGTTGCCAGGCCAATACTGATCAGTTCATTGGTGTGTTTTCACAGAACAGGCCAGAGGTAAAAGAATCACAAACATCACCATAACAAGTTTCATGCCATAATGGAAAACTCATGATGGTCTCTGTTTATTTACTTCCTTTTATATCCCAGTGGATCATATCCGAGCTGGCATGCTACACATATTCAATGGTGGTGGTGCCACTTTATGATACTCTGGGACCTGACGCTATACAGTATATCATTAACACAGGTACAACAATCCACATTTCAAATGCCACATTTATTAATTTCAGCTTGCATTGCTGTCTACCAAGTACTTAAAAGTGAACTTTTTTTTAGCTGAAATCGCCATAGTGATCTGTGACAAACCAGAGAAAGTCAAGGTGCTTTTGGGAAATGTGGAGAGAGGAGAAACACCTGGTCTAAAGACAATCATCCTGATGGATGCCTTTGACCTTCAGTTGGTGGAGGATGGGCAAAAATGTGGAATTCACATCCAGGCTCTCAGAGATGTTGAGGTCCACAAACACTCCTGCAGCTCAAACACAACAGTTAATTATTACAGTGTTCCTGTACCTGTTCCTGTACCTGGTAGAACACCACGTTAGCACAAAAGGTTGTGGGCTCAATTCCCAGGGAACACATACTGATCAAATGTATAGTTTGAATGCACTGTAAGTCACTTTGGATGATACAACTGATACAACATGTTTAAAGCTGTTCATAGAGATCTGTGTGTTTGTTAAATACTGTGTTTGTTAAATACTACGCTTCTTTCAAACAAGTGGTTTTATTTTTGACTTCTGGAGAGCGGATCACCTGATAGTAATGTAGCCTAACAAGACCTATATTTTGTGAGCAAATATTATTGATGCTATTGCTTGCCTAATAACTTATGTTGTTTGTTTGCTTGCTGTCTTGTGTAGACTCAGGGTAAAGAGAACTACATGAAGCCTGTGGTAAGTGTGAGACTTATCTGAAATGAGACTGAAACACACGACACTTCTCAAAGAGGCCTCTACCAACGTCCTAAAAGTGTGCAATTACAGCATTATTTGAGTAGATGTGATAGCATACAAAATGATATTTTCACTACTGACTGTATGGCAGACGTCTGCATGCTGTTAGTGTTGCTCATGTGACTATATGGCATCAAAAGCTCTCAAAAACACAAAATGCTCTGACCGACTGAATACTAAAGATACTGCAGCATTAAGGCCTGACATCTATGTTACATTCTTGTTTGAATAAACATGGGTGAAAAAACATTGAGATGGCGTTTAAATCAACAAAAACAAAGCTATTTTGAAAATGCAGCTTCCGCGTTTACACTGTCACTGAACAGTGTAAACGGAGAATTTCGAAAACGATGGCACGTTTTTAATCATGTGGCGCAGTCATGTGACTATTTAGTGCAAAATAAGATGACAGATGATGTTGCGCTGCATCTGTCTCAATAGAAAATGGTGTCTGCGATCACTAGTGATTCATTTATATGTTTCCAGTTGTGGTGAAATGAATAAACACACAATATGCCTTTAGATAGACTATGAGTAGCTGTATGTGCGACTGAAACCAGCACGCTGGAAAACGCTAGTGTGGACGAAGAGCATTTTTAAATGAAAACACTGTTTTTAATGTATCCGGATTAGTGTAGTATCAGTTTTATTATCCTGTTAAGCAACTGGTTGTGTGTAATGTTTTCACAGCCCCCTTGTTCAGAAGATCTTTCCATCGTGTGCTTCACCAGTGGTACCACAGGTTAGCCAACATTAACACTTTTAACATATTCCCATTTTTCAAAGAAACACATTTGTGCATGTTTTTTTTATCAAATCAGACATGATTTAAAATGTGGGCACAAGTAACCAGTCGCACCTTTACATTCTAGTGTGCACATACCTTTATACTATGGCCGCATAATTAAGTTCAGAAGTACACAAGCAAATAATTTAAAAAGTCAACAAATTTTAAAGTTTAAAGAGAATGATGAGAAAATAACATACAGATGCAGTTCTGTAGGTGAGGAAGACAACATGAACTTGTAGATGATCGCTGTAGTTTCACTCCTGTCAGCTAACAACAGGAATCTGATGCTACAGTGGACAATCTCACCCAAACTCTAGAGGACAGTAGAAGTTAGGAAAAGCCTCACATGGTACTGTTTAATGAATCAGAGCTATGAAACTGAGTTATTATATGCATGTTGAAGGGTCATAATTTACCATGAATTGATGGATCCATCCCGCCTTGTGTCAACAGTGCAGGTGTTAACACCATAGGTACAGTGTCTTAATGGAAAGTGTAATGATGGGCATCTTTAGCTCCTATATTTATCACAGAGGGACAGTATTTGAGAATGTATTGGAATAGAGCACTTATGTGGTCTTTGGGTAGGAGAACTTCACAGCATTAATGAGAATCAGCTGTGTTTTGCTATTATAATTTCAGCATACTACAGTCTTTAAGGCAGATGACTCAACCATAGGCATGTGTGTCAGCTTTGGCATATCAGTAGGTCGTGCAAAACGCTTCTTTTCCCTCTTTTGTGGTCCTTTTTATGGACAAAACTTCGATATGTAACTCGCCTTCAACATTTTGTTCTAGACCCATAAATGAGAGGTGAAATTGACCGGCTTATTGAGGAGAGGTGTGCTGTGACTTTTTAGGAATTGGGTGTACGATGTTCACCCAGTTTGTGAAAAAGTGTGTGAAAAATTACATGAACTTAACATTGGGCTGAATTTTGCGACGTAACAGCTTTTCATCAGAATGTCATAGAGATTTGGGGTTGGGCTCATACTGCTCAGCTTAGTAAGCAGCAACAAATTGTGACATTGCAACTTCATAGCTTAGCCCTAGCAACCAGTTGCAGTACCCTAGCAACCACTCCTTTGACTTTCATTGAAAAACGTGAGAGGCATCAGAACATTGCAGAGACAAGTGGTTGATCTCTTTTGAGCCAGACTGGCAGGTAGTCTTTAAATATCACTATGTAAACTGCCCAGCCATGCCCTAGCAACCATTTAGAGCAGCCTAGCAACCAACATGAATTAGTTATATCTGAGCATATAGCATATATCTGAGTTTTGATTCAGACACGGATCTGTCTATTGGTTTTACACTGTTAACTGTCTAGCTACACCCTAGCAACCATTTATGGTACCCTAGCAGCCATGTAATAAGCCACATCTCAGTATTAGAACATTGTAGAGACGTGGGTGGGCTTATTTGACTTGAGCTGTCACTGGGCTTTAGGCATTGCCTTTGGGTATTTAGGTGTTAGAGCACCCTTGCAACACAATAACAACATGAATAAGCCATAATGTAGTATATCTATCATGTTAAAACACGTTAGCATCATGATAAGACATGCTAGTATCATGATAAATCATGTTAGCATTATGGTAACTCATGTTAGCTTACATGCTAATCATTTACATTTATTCATTTATTAGACGCTTTTGTCCAAAGCGACTACAAACGACAAGAGTATTAAACATTTTGCCTTAAGAACCAACAAGCCGAGTCCACAAAGCTACATTTACAAGTGGGTATTGTATTATGTTACTAGAGACAGGACGAACAGAAGGTTTTTTTTGTAGAAAAGAGAATTAGAGCATTAGGGATTGGTCAGGTGTCTGCAAAACAGGTGTGTTTTGAGTTGTTTCTTAAGGTTGTCATGGTCTCAGCAGATCGGGTGGAGGCTGGGAGTTCATTCCATCACAAAGAAACAGAATAGGTGAAAATTTTAGAGTGATCGGGCTAATTGTGGGAGAACAATTTGACGTCACTTGTTAACTGACTGTAGCTGGCAGGAAAGGACATTTATCTGGAGAAGTGACTTGAGGTAGAAGGGAGAGGTTCCGGTGAGTGTCCTAAAGGCAGGTGTTAGAGATTTAATTGGATGTAGGGTCAGTAGGGGTGTGACATGGGCTCTTTTTGGTTGATTAAAGACCAGATGTGCGGGAAAGGTCTGATTTTCCTGATGTTGTAAAACATCTCTCGGTCTGCGTGAGCGAGAGATTGTTGCAACAATCACACTAGCATCATGCTAAATTGTTAGCATAATGTTAATTCTTGCTATCATCATAGTAGCATCATGCTAAATCTTTCTGCCATGTTAAATTACACTAGCATCATGTTAAAACATCTTAATATCATTGAAACACTGGCCATTCTGGCAGAGTTTTGTCACGACAAGCACTGTTCACATTTTCCTTAGAAAATGTACCTATATAGTTTTTCCATATATATATATATATATTTTTTTTTTAAATGTATCTATATAGTTTTTTCCAGCGCTGGCAGGTAGCAACTGAAGTGCCCTTGAGCAAGGCACCCAACCCCCAACTGGCTGTGTGTGTTCACGACTTGCAGTGTGTGTTCACTCCTCATCAGTGATAGGTTAAATGCAGAGGTCACATTTTAGGTATGGGTTACCATATGACAAAATGTCACTTTTACTTTATTGCTTTTCCTTTCATTAACAATACAATGTAACAATGTAATGTTTGTTCAGTATGGTACAGTGATCAGACCAAAAAAATTATAAAGCAGGAAAAATAAAAATCATGTTACATAGGAATTCTGACCCCTGGTCTAAGAAAACTGTCTGGTACAATGATTTCATGCCGTTCTGCAATTTGTAAGCCATCTCTGTTTTAAACATAAAATTGCAGGTTATGTTATATAAATTTTTTTATGTGTTAAAGTCAAATAATGCCAAATTGACATTTACTGCAAAATCCGACCTGACAGCGCATATTATTAAGTCATTATTATAAACTTGCGTTGTGAATCGGGGGAAGTTAAGGAGACCATTTTGAACACTGATCTGTTATGTACTAGCTCAATAACTGATTTTGTTTTTATTTTCAACCAAAACAAAGTTACAGATTGCAGTTTAAAAGCCACTGAATGTATATGTTTCTCATGGGCTCTGAAAGAACAACAGCTAGTTCATGGTATTTCTCACTTCCCTTTTTAATGTACGCTTGTAACAACCCTGACCATAATTTCTACACAGGAGTTTCGCTCAGACTGATGGCATTACTCATCTAAGCATTGTGGTGTCTGTAGTGAATCCAGTGTTTCAGCCTTCCCACATCTTTCTGATTGATCCTTTATCTCGAGAATTTAGGAATTTAAAACACTTCAGTAGAACTAGAGGGAGGAAATGAGGAAGAAACAGAGTTAATTGTTTCCTACAGCTATTACTGACACATACTATATCTGGACAAATGCAGCCCACAGATTTCTTAAGTTAACAAAACATTCATTTCAAAGAAAACATTTCACAAATTAATTTAAATATTAAACAATAGATACTTTACCTGGTTGTCCAACTTTAGTTGTTGTAGTGATAAACACTGCAAGTCACACTATAACCACTACTCCGACACGGTTCAAAGACATTTTAAATTAGCTTTCACCTCAAAAGAAAAACAAGCAACCAGGAAAATCACAAACCATGTGATTAAAGACATATATTATTTGAAATGAGATTAACACCAAATTCAATGATTTGAATGGAAAATTGAAAGAGATGGAAAATATCACAAAACAGTCTTATAAGAGAAAGAAACAGTAATTCTTACTTGAGAGTTGTTGGTGTGGAAGAATAGCGTCCATAGTCCATATAGTCCAAAACTTGTAGGCCGAGAATTAATCCAGAAGTCCACAACAATGAAGGCTTAAAAGAAAAAAAACAGTTCAAAAAACGTTCACCAAAAAAAAACGATACAAATATACAATCCTTGTGAAACACCATCCATAAACAGGTAGATGCTTTTGTAGCTCCTCTATATCATGGCCTTCATCCACCATGAGTAAAAACACTAAAGGCCTCATGTGGCCCTGTAAGCAGGCCTTTTCATGTGGAATTTGCGCTTCACGTTAACCCACTAAACAGTAGGAACATAACCTAAGGCCCTTATACTGGGCAATAAACAAAAGTTTCCCACAACACAAAATGTGAGTGACGATCAGGTAGGTCTACCTCCCCACAACAGACTATCTTCCTCTTTGTCTATACAAAGTTATAAACGTAGATCCCTCTAGCTCACCAGCACCCACCTAATGGCAGGGAAGGGAAACTACAGGGAAACCATGTTAACAGTCTCTAAGAACGTTACAACACAGGTCCCTTTACTTACTATTGTGTGTATGTGTTTTGTCCCTCAGGAAATCCAAAGGGAGTGATGTTGACTCACGGGAACGTCGTGGCTGACTTTGCTGGATTTTTGAAAGTGACAGACGTGAGTCATCCTGAGGTTTTATGTCATGTGTGGTACTTCAGTGAGTTAACTCTCTTTACCCTCTTAAAGTTTGGAGGAGTGAGAGATGTTGTGTTTTTACAGACACTTATTTGACTAACCACTGTCCTTCTGTGTGTCTGTTTCTGCTGTGTGAGGCTGCAGAAAGTAATCTTTCCAAATCAAGATGATGTTCTCATTTCCTTCCTGCCTCTTGCACACATGTTTGAAAGGTTGATTGAGGTAAGATCTGCGCAAGAAACGTGTCTGCATTACTTCACTGTCATCCTCTGAGATGAAATTATATTAGCAGCATGTCAAAGGACCCAGGACTCAAGGACCTACCAATAATGAAAAATCTCCCACCCGAAAACAGACAGTCATTTTCTGTTCTCGTTCATTCAAATCTGCTGTGTCATGTTACAGTTTGGTTCTGTATCAACCCTAAGCAAACGCCTGAAACCACACCTACATAGTCACACAGAAGTCTGTAGAAATTACTTCCTTCTTCAAGTCTAAAGGGATGTCCTAACATGACCCAGTGCTCTCTTAAAGAAGCCACAGATTGTTGAGCTTTTATTCAGGAACACATTTATCTCCATAATATAACAGCTAAAATGTTCTCAGTTTAAAAATACAATATAAAACAAAGTTATAATTCAATATTCTTAAGTTATATTAAGGAAATATTTATATCATGAATACACTAGGGTTAAATGGGGTAAAATGCACACTTTAAAAGCCATGTGCATTTTCCATACAGTATTAAAGAAAGTGTAAACTGTTTTCAATGTAGTTATCACAAGTCAGAAAATTGGTAAGACAACCTTTTTCCGGGGCAAGAAGAGAGAACTACGCGTATCCCAGCTGTCATCTGATTTGCACAAAAGCTGTAATACACACACAAATTTTTTTATAAAATATTGTTTAAAAATAATAATATAAACTACATTTAAAAATGACCTGGGTGTGTCTGCACTCCATTTAAGTTTTATCATGTTTTTTGGGGTGACAGTATTACATTACTCATTTAAAACTGAGAAGTAATTCCACTGTATGCATGACAGAGTGTATTTTCTGCCTTCCAGTCCGTGGTCATCTGTCATGGCGGACGAATTGGATTTTTCCAGGGTGACATCCGCCTTCTGCCCGATGACATGAAGACTCTCAGGCCCACAATATTCCCTGTGGTGCCTCGTCTCCTAAACCGCATGTATGACAAGGTAAGACACACGGGTTTACCTAACCTTAACTTTACCCTCACCAACCCAAACTGCTGGTTTTCTGTGTACTTGTGTATTAAAGCAGTTAAAACAGAAATAAACCCATTCAGAATGACCTTTTCTTTTTTTCCAAATGCTTTTTTCCTGAAATGGGACTTGCTGTCATATATGAAGTTATTTATGGAAGAGTAATGATGTCATCTTTGCTAATAATAATAATGTAAAGACATGCCATATCTAAATCAAAAATACTGTTTAAATTTACATTTATGCATTTGGCAGGCGCTTTTATCCAAAGCGACTTATATTGCATTATACTATACATCGTTTCTAAGTATGTGCAATCCCTGGGATCGAACCCATGGCCTTGGCGTTGTTAACACCATGCTCTAACCACTGAGCTACAGGAAAGCCAATAGTAGCTAACCATTTTAATTAGAGCTGTAAAGTACCTGATGTTGTGCTATGTGCTTGTGAATATAGTCACTCCACTGTGTGTTGTGTACACAGTATAGCTCAACATCTTGAAGCCTTCTGCTGAAATAACATGTCTTTGTTGCTGTTCAGATCTTCAGTCAGGCTAACAACTCTGTGAAACGCTGGCTGCTGAACTTTGCTGCCAAGAGGAAAGGAGCGGAGGTAAGCCGTGGTGTCATCCGCAGCGACAGCGTTTGGGACAAGATCTTCTTCCATAAGATCCAGGTGTGTGACCTACAGCTTGTGAGACACACAGCTCCATGTGTGTAAAATTAAAGACGTTTGATGTTTAATTACGGTCACATTTCAGGCCAGTCTGGGTGGCAGGTTACGTATGATCATTACGGGGGCAGCCCCTGCCTCTCCTGCAGTCCTGGGCTTCCTCAGAGCAGCTCTGGGGTGTCAGGTCAGAGCCACACACCACATCAGTCTGTGTTTGTTAAACACTCTTCTTCTCTGATGGTCTCCTTTCTCACATCACTGCTCTGTTGGCAGGTCTATGAGGCCTACGGTCAGACAGAATGCACAGCTGGTTGTACCTTCACCACTCCTGGAGACTGGACATCTGGTAAGACCTCAACCAACCTCATTTGCATCTTAAACTGCTGTATGTTCTTACACAATTACTAAAAAGTCATGGAAATTCCATTGCTGTCTAAGCTTTTTCATTTTTACTAAAGTTTTACTTTTTAATGCATACTACATAAATATATCAACACATTTTTATCACGTTTTTTAAATAAATGAAGTAGCAGATGGACACTGGTGTGTCCAAACCTACAAAGTTAGTTTCTACGTCTAATACACCCAACTGTAATCCTGAAGGCCGGTTTAAGTGTGTTTGATTAGTGTTGGAGCTGAACCCTGCAAGAAGTTGCCTCTTCAGGATCAGGGTTTGACGCCCATGCTGTACTGCTCCTTCTTGTGGCTGACACACAATTTCAGTTTACACGCAGTAGTACAGCATTTAAAAATGCATTTTATGCACAAATAATGTTCTGAATATGTATACAAATTTGTAACACACTGGTGGCTACAGGTCTGAGTTGTTTCTAGACTTTTGCTGTCATGTTGTTATGGAACAACATAAGGGTGAATAATGACATCATTTTCAATGATTGTTGACCTGCAGAGGATAAATTGGTGATTTTTTTTGTAGTAGAATATCTGTTGACATCCATGACTATACAGTCTGTGAAGAGATGTTCAGAGGCTTTTTCAAACTAATGCACATTCAGTTACAATGAAAAACAATGTATAGTATAGTATATTTAGGAAACCATTATTAATTTTTTCTTTTAGCCATTATCATTGACTTTTGCATATAATTGGGCCTATATAATTCAGATGTTTTATAAATAATCTGATCTGACTGTTGACATCAAAACAATAATGTCCAGTTTTGTCACAGTATGGGTTGCTGTGATGTCTAAGGTAAAATCTGTTTCCACTTAAAACTGACCAATATATAAATAAATTATACAAGTATACATAGATTTAAATTTGAACCAAATGACTATACTTTAAATTATGTTACATACTCTTGGCAAGTGTGTTATTATTATGATTGTGACTTTTCTGTAGGTCATGTAGGAGCACCTCTACCATGTAATCTTATTAAACTGGTGGATGTGGCTGAGAAGAATTACTTCGCTGCTAAAGGAGAGGGGGAGGTTTGTTTAATATTATGGTGATGTAGGACTAGGACAGAAATCCATTAAAAAGCATTCTGACATTTACAGTTGTCTTTCTATGTCAGATTTGTGTGAAGGGTCCAAACGTGTTTAAGGGATATCTGAAGGACCCTCTGCGGACCGCCGAGACTCTGGATGCAGGCGGGTGGCTTCACACTGGAGACATAGGAAAATGGCTACCAGTACGTCAGACCACAGTCTTGTTTTTATTCCTCAAACTTTTGCTGCTGTTCTTTTGAACATATGGTATTCAGTATTGAGACAGTCTTCTAATAATTCTTCAGTGGTGTGTAAAATTACAAGTTTATCATGTAGACCGTAATAAAGCTGGAACTTGAATTCTGGCCTTAAGAATGTTAAACACTAGACTTTTGGGGCTTGTTCCATAGATATAGAGAAACAAGGACATAGAGGTTAATTATCAAAAATTGTAGTAGTTCTCAAACAAAGATGTCCTCAAATGTTCCAAACGGTTGCAGCTAACAGCATCAGGTTCTTATTTATTTGCATAGAGAAATCAATTATTAATAATAACCTATAAATAATAAAAATTTCAAGAATTACCAGGAGCTCTGAGATTAAGTGATGTATGCTTATAAAAACCATAAGGAAGCAAGATTTACAAACATAAACTTTCATGGTCTTCCATAGTGGATACATTCTCTAACAATTTACGCATTTATATATATTTTCATGTTCTGCAATAAATCTTAAATTATAAAATAGAGATACTCTATTTTTACACTTATCACAATGATTCATAGTCAATCGTGATGACTAGATGTAAAGTATACAGCCTTGTACTTTTGTCTCATGTTTTCATATTTCATGTACTTTTTTGTCTAGAAGTTACACTCTGCTAAGCACATAAAATGTCAAAACAACAGAGAAGACACAAAAATGAAAGGAAAACTTAAAACTTAAAATGGTTTAAAACAGTTTAACCTATTGATATTTAGATTTCATGTATTTTGTACCTAAATGTAATTTGTGGATTTATTGTGTCCATCAGAATGGCACACTGAAGATTATTGACAGAAAGAAGCACATCTTTAAATTGGCTCAAGGAGAATATATTTCTCCAGAGAAAATAGAAAACATCTACATCCGTAGTGAACCTGTCTCTCAGCTCTACGTCCATGGTGACAGTCTGCAGGTTAGTCACTAATGTTGTCTAACATGTAATGTCTAACATCTGAACTAAGTCATTTAGCTGCATGACAAATGAGTGTAACTAGTGCATCTTAAATGTGTGTTCAGTCCTGTCTGGTTGGAATCGTGGTTCCAGATTCAGAGGTGTTACTGTCATGGGCTCAGAGAAAGGGCTTTGAGGGATGCTTTGATGAACTTTGTGAAAATAAAGTAAGGTTTATTCAAATAAATAATTTAATAAAACCCTAAATAATTTCTTGTTTTTTTTAAGTTGCTGCTTACCAAGGATAAATTAATAATTGTTTTCCCATGTATCCATTGTTGTGCCTACAGGATCTAAAGACAGCTATCTTAGATGATATGGTGCGCTTGGGAAAATCTAGTGGCCTCTATTCATTTGAGCAGGTACACTTTTACAGTAAAAATTACTATTGTGTGGCTATAGATCAAATTTAGATCATTATCAGCTCATATCATTAAATATTCTACATATACCTATCATTTGCCAATGGCTGGACAAACAGATAACTACACCTCCAGCTCATCACTGCTTGAGCCACTGTTGTTATGTTACTGTCTTAATCTTCCTCAAATCAGCTGTGTAAGTGTGTAAGAGCAATGACAAACTACTGACATGCCATGCCTCTTGATATTGCATTGTACAAATACATTTGAATACCATATTGTTATAAACTTTTCGTTGTTCTTCTTTTTAATTATGAATGCTCTTTGACTTCTCCCAGGTTAAAGACATACACATTCATAAAGAAATGTTCTCTATACAAAACGGATTGCTGACTCCCACTTTAAAAGCCAAGAGACCAGAGCTGAAGGAATATTTCAAGACAGAGATCGAACAACTATACAGCAACATCTCCATGTAATTGTCCTGTCACCGGAGGATGAGGACATTTTATTGACCTTTCACACTCATTTCATATTTGTTCTTCCTTAATCAAAAATTAGCAGGCACAAAATACTTCAAATGAGCCAAGCATTAGCTTCACTCACTAAAAGAGTGATTAGAGTAATTCCCCCTTTGGCTGTAAATGTCAACAGCTTGTGCCTTTAGAAATGTGGCAGAGCTACAACCAAATTAAGTCCTCCTCGAAACAAACGGAAGCAATTCTAGCATGCATGCTTTATTGTTTCTTCATCAATGGATCAAGGAGAGGGCAAAATGATTTCACCCATTTACTGGACATGTCCAATAACTTTTTAAAGGGTTCAGTGGGAATTTGTATGGCAAACCCAGCACATTCTGAACTAAAAGCAATGCATGATCTGTACCCAGCATTCCATGAGGCAAACTCTGGTTGAGTCTCCCAGGATCTCCAGGACATTGAAAGATGCATACACTTTAATTACTTATAGTACTTCTCTGTAAAGGTCTACAGATGTGGCTCTCTTGATCAGAGTGAGCTTTCCATAAAATTTTGGGCTGAAAAATAAACTAGCTTTTCAGTTTTATTCCATCCTGAAGTATTATAGTAGTTATTGTACATTTTGAAGAATACTAGATGTAAAACTAAGCGATGGTTTGCAGTGTAGAAAAACCTATTACATTAGAATCTGCTCTTGAATGATATCTGAATTTATATTTAATGAGGAGATATGGAAGAAGGTGGAGCAAAAAAGATAAAGATAAAAAATCTGCAGAGATTTTAATTTATTGTTCTTTATAATTTTATAACATTAAAATATGATGATTTTTGATGATTTACATGACATCTTTCATAACACATTCAGCTTTCCCATCACTATTCGATTTATATTGAAGTGTTGGTCGTTTTTGTTCCGATTGCTAGCAGAATATTGACTGTTGTAGTTATCAGGTTTATTCTGTTATTAATTAATTGATAGTTATTGGGCATAGGTAACTATAGTTAACTCAATTCGGATACCACTAAACTCTGTACAACTTGTATACTGTCCTGTTTTTTATTTTTACTTAAAAAGATAGTCTACTGCACATTAATCTGTCTTAATTCCACTGCTCAAAATTCAGGGTCAGTATGTTAAAATGTCAGGCTTATGGTTTATTATAATGTCTGTTTGTAAGTGATGGTGCATATTTAAGTTAAAGGACATTCACCCTGCAAAAATGGCCTGAACACTATAGCCCCATACATATTTTCTAGTAGGTTAAAATTTTAATAAATTAAAATGAACCAGGTTTTCCTTACAATTTTGATCATCACTATGTTTTGGTTATTTCAACAGTTCACATGCATCTGGTCTTGATAGTCGAGTCTTTATGCGCATGTACATCTCTGCATATCCACAAAAAGATAGTGATGAGTGTGTGCAAATATGTAAAAATAAAGAAGAATTCTTTGTATTTCTTTGGCTGTGATGTTCATGAGTACACAGACCTAATAATAACACAGGTAATAAACATTATGACATTTATCTATATTGGGCTAATTCTTCATGTGTCAGTAAAAGCATATGATAAATTTGGTAACTATGAGTAATGACTTAAAATTCTGTAGATGTTTGTCATATTCACATTGCATTTGGGCTGTTTTGTATGAACTGTGATCTTACAGTGTATGGTCTGGTATAAGTCTTAACCAACATACAGTAATTTGTGAAATTGGCCTTATTATCTTAAGTCATGGGCGTAAATTGGGGTGTAACAGTTGTGGGGAAAAGAAACATAACCCTTTTTTTTAAACATTTCCCTTTTTTATTTTGTATTTTTTCTTTACAGAGGAAAAATACATACAGAGATCAGGGCATACATATTTTTCCAGAAAGAGATAAGAAAATAAATAAATAAACGCATACATACACACTAATGGAACTATGGAGAGTATGCATATAGAGTATCTATTATTCATTTGTCTCTAACATAAAATGTATTTTCGGGTACAGTTTGGAGAAATCCGTTATATAATTTTGGGAGAATCTTGTTACTTAATTGAGCCTTACATACTGATAAGAACACTTTTATTATCCCTGTCTCAGCGATTTTCAATATTTATGGTTTGATATTACATTCAATATAGTGCCTTACTTAAAAATATCTATTATATACAGTACTGTGCAAAAGTTTTAGGCAGGTGTGAAAAATGCTGTAAACAAAGAATGCTTTCAGAAATATACAGAAACAGCTGTGTAGGAGGCTTAAAACTGAGTGAGGAACAGTCAAACTCTGCTACCCAAACAACTGTGAGGTTGTGAAAGACAGTTTCATGTCATGGCAAGATTGAGCACAGCAACAAGACACAAGGTAGTTATACTGCATCAACAAGGTCCCTCCCAGACAAAGATTTCAAAGCAGACTGGGGTTTTAAGATGTGCTGTTCAAGCTCTTTTGAAAAAGCACAAAGAAACGGGCAACGTTGAGGATCGTAGACGTAGTGGTAGGCCAAGGAAACTTAGTGCAGCAGATGAAAGACACATCAAGGTTATTACCCTTCGAAATCGGAAGATGTCCAGCAGTGCCATCAGCTCAGAACTGGCAGAAACCAGTGGGACCCAGGTACACCCATCTACTGTCCGGAGAAGTCTGGCCAGAAGTAGTCTTCATGGAAGAGTTGCAGCCAAAAAGCCATACCTCCGACGTGGGAACAAGGTCAAGCGACTCAAGTATGCACGAAAACTGGAGTGCAGAAAAATGGCAGCAGGTGCTCTGGACTGATGAGTCAAAATTTGAAATATTCGGCTGTAGCAGAAGGCAGTTTGTTCATCGAAGGGCTGGAGAGCGGTACAACAATGAGTGTCTGCAGGCAACAGTCAGGGATGGGCAGTATTTAGATAAATGTATTTAAAATATGTATTTGAAATACAAAATACTATTTTGTATTTTGTATTTTAAAGCCTTTGGGAAAAATCTAATGTAATTTGTATTTAAATACATTTAAGATGAGTATTTTGTA
>JAZGTJ010005377.1:0-27700 GCA_036877575.1 Botia almorhae | reverse complement strand
GGTCCATCTCAGAAGAGTTGACGCTCAGAGCTGTGCAGAGGATCAAAGATTAGAAATGAAGATAACAGCTCACCACTGTTGATTAGAGGAGAAGTTTGCAAACGGTGGGCCCCAGCTGGCATGCTACACAACCTAAGAAAGTTCTAAAAAAACATTTTTTCTTTTTTTATTTCTGATTTATTTACCATTAAAATATAGCTTTATGTGTCTAAGATGCAAATGCAGGTCAGTTATTCAACTCTGATCCTGGAGGGCTAGAGTCCTGCCGAGTTTAGTTCCAGCTCTAATCAAACCCTGCAATTCTCAATGAACCCTAAAGACTTTGAGTAGCTTGTTCAGGTGTGTTTGATGAGGGTAGGAACTAAACTCTACAGGACTCCAGAACCAGAGTTTAATAACCCTGCTCTAATAAGCCTTCATTATTATCGTACTTCTGTAGTGAGGGATGTGGCCACACAAATCGAAGTGTGTGCGCCACAATTTTAGACCACTCTCACAAAAGAGACGGCAAGATATCAGGGACAGGCTAGATATTATTCTGTTAACCCTAATTGTCTGTAACTATTGATAATTCTGTTGATTAATATTGATATTAATGAAAATATGGCATTGTGTGGCTTACAGTTCATGTGTTTGTTCTCAAAGATGTCAGTTTCTTAAGTGCTGCTGAAATTAGAAGGAACATTGTAATGACTTGGTGGTGATACTTAGCTTTTTTTGAAAAATTTGAGAACCTCTGGCTTAGACATTTTAAAGATGGCTTGCCTTACAGTGATTTCCTTATGGGTAAAAGGGGTGAAAAAAGCATGTAAAAATGTAAGCTTATTGCTTTAACTGCAAAATGATAAAAGACAGTAAATAATATAGTCGTTTATTAGCTTAACTGCAGAGCGTTTATGGTTGCCAAGCAGTGAAACATCTTTAATAGCATAGACACATTAGCATAGTAGAATGTGCGCTCAAAGTCGCGTGTTTATTACCATTTTAAAATGGCTTTGAATGTGTCTCATTCAACCAAAATTTAAAGTCTGAACTATCCGTTTCATAATAAGGCTGCACAAAGGGTCACTATCCGGTGTTTTATTCATGAGGGATGTTGTAAGCTCAGAATTTATAAAGCTCTCGTTGTTATGAATGGTACGTGTCTGGATCATGTATCAGCCAATACGAAGTGGAATCAGCCGTTTCTATAATGTTCACTGGAAAACTCAGGAAGAGCAAAAGAGCCGTTGTGTTTGAATGGTCCTTTGTGTTTTACCACCCTATTTTACCGTAACAAAGCAGCTCATTCAAGTGGAAAGAAGGATCAAAAAGCACATTTAACCCTCAATCAGATGTCATTGTAGAAGTTAATCAAATCAGGCCTTCACCTCCAAAAGGTGAAGTTCCTATCAATCAATTCCACCATTTATTTTTAGAATAGTGATTACAATGATTTGAAAAACTGTTAGGTGTGCTTCAAAAAGACACCTTTCAGTGACTTAAAGTAGAAAAGTTTGACAGAAGAATCAGACTGGAGTGCTTGCAGAGAGAGATAGCGTGTGCCAGTGTCACTGTTGGTAATAGGCACACATTCGCCCTGATTGCACATTCAACTTGTTGTACTTTCATCTGATAGACCATCAAAATTCTATTTCACAGGAACTCATTTTCACATATTTATTATGGAGTACCTGTCTATTGATAGTTTTCCCCCAGTAGTATTGCCCTATTGTTTATTCCTTAGAAATCAACGGATATTGAACACATCCGGAATATAAATGTAATACATATTCATGAGCCTTATCAACGGATGAATGAGCGGAGGTGCTGATGAAATGCTTGAATCGTTTCCTCCCAACAGCTTCACTCAGATATGGATAGAGGAGACGGCACGGTGATGTACGTTCTCACGGGTGAAGGTGCGGGAACCATTTTTGTGATAGATGCCAACTCAGGAGATCTGCATGCTACCAGGAGCCTGGATAGAGAAGAGAAACCTTCCTACACTCTCAGAGCTCAGGCTGTCAGCAAGAAGACCGGCATTCCCCTGGAGCCGGAGACAGAGTTTATTGTGAAACTACATGACATCAATGACAATGAACCCAAGTTTGACAAGGAGGTTTATACGGCATCTGTACCTGAGAGGTCACACATCGGTGAGTTCCGCCTGGTTCCGGAACAAGCAATTGTGAGAATACATGAATTGGTAAAACAAAGTAATATTGTAACTCAACCAATATTTGTTGTTCCCCTTTGAAGATCATTTAAAGGGACAGTTCACCCAAAAATGGTGAACTTGTCACTCTTTGTCATACAATTGCAATGAATGAGGACTGGACCTTTTAAGCCTTTAAAAGGTCACAAACACACCATATAAAAATTTAAACAAGCAGTCCATACAAATTGTGCGCAGTGTTCCAACTCGTAAGCTTTGTGTTAATAACTGAAATTCATAATTTAACGCATTTATGATTAATCTCTTTTTCAGGCACATACGTCACTCAAGTTACCGCCCTGGATGCAGACGATGAAACATTTGGCTACAGTGCAAAGCTATCCTACAGCATCAGCCAGGGTCACCCATACTTCTCAGTAGAGCCAAATACAGGTCAGTCCACATTGAGCTGTTATATCATAGTTTGAGATGGAAAAATAGACAGACAGAAAGAGAGAGAATGTGTATCTGTCTATAATTTCATTCTGGGCAAGGGTTGCACTGCAGCTCCACCATTCAAGCAATTTAGCCGAGCAAATTCGCCCAGCAAGTTTAATCATCACTAATGTGTGCCCTGGAACATTTCCCGCGGAGGTCTTTGTTTAAACAAAAGAGAAATAGAAACACAAACGCTCCCATGGCAGATTAGTATCCAGCTTAACACTGATATGCTTTAACCCAGATGGGACACGAACGATGATGTGCATGTCACACCAGAGCACATAAAATCCTAAAACCTAAAAAAGGGATATTCATTAAAGGCGAGGGTTAATCTGAGAGCATTTATGCCATTCAAAGAAGCAGCCGAGCCTGGATCTTTCTCCACATACATGCCTGGATTTAGCTTTTGCCTTTTTTGAACTAACCAAGACGTCGGGCATATTCACATTTAGAGTCAACGTAAAGCTCGCAATGAAAATGTAGGACAAGAGTTGGTTTTATACATTGCAAATTGGTTTGGTTTGTGGAAAGTGTTTATTCCATAAAAAACGGAAGCAAACCTGAATGTGAGTTTGCCTAACCTAAACGGTGCCTAATGATTACTGCAAAACATTATCCAATAGAAAGACACCCAAGTGACATAAACAGAAAAAACAATTTCAGAAGAGCAAATATAGAGACAATAAATAAAACATGTAAGTGTACCACAGAATCGCTATAGTAAGACTACGAGTATGCGACAGTATATTGGGTAAATTGTGTTTTTATTTCAACCGCAACATAAAATGTTACAATGTTGAGAACATGCACGGTGGAAAATAACTGCATACCAAGTCAAGGCATGGTAGGGTTTAATATTTCTTGCTGTGAAAAAGAACTGCCAAAGGATTGCGTTTTGCTTTTTCTTAAGGTCCTGCACTGTTATTCTGAAAGCGCTCAGGATCTTGTAAAACACTGGTCTTAATAATCCAAGGTCTTATTTTTTCAGAACCTGCAGCGATCTCTCAATCAGCAGCTGCTGTCTGTAATAATCTCTGCGGCAAAATGTCGGTCTGAATGCAAGTACGCAATTAGTTCTGCACTATTCGAACACAACAAGGACTCAGCTGCTACAACATTCTGGTGTCGTCCATCTCCCAGCATAAGGAACCGGGCTGGATGTTAATGAAAAATACATGAATAAAAATAAACCATCTTTCCCTCAGGCATAATCCGGACAGCTTTGGGGCCTTCTGACATGGACAGAGAGCAGAGGGAACACTACCAGGTGGTGATCGAAGCCAAGGACATGGCCGGCCAGAAGGGGGGCTTAACAGGCAGCACCACAGTCAACATTAGCTTAACTGATGTCAACGATAACCCCCCTCGTTTCACACGAAGTAAGCATGCATTCACTTGTTGGAAAATCATTTAAATGTGTAAACGTCAAAAAACAACTAACTACAAACATTTTCACAACGCATTCTCAGCTAACAGGGAATGTTGGCTAACGTTCTTCTAAAATTCTCTCAAACTTATCTAAAAAAACAACATCTAAAAAAATTTAAATTCGGTAAAACTTAAAAAATGACTTTTAAAACATTTTAACGTTTTTGTTACTTAATCTAAATGTTACGATAACATTCTCACAACCTAAAATTGTTGGCTTGGTTGGTTCTATATTTAAGACGATTCTCATTTAATTATACTCCATCAGCACACGCCGTAGCAATTAACAAGTCAGGGATGTTTCTTCAAACCTTAAAGAGAAACAAAGATCAACGTTTTTGTGACCATTGTATGAAGAAAAATAGTTGGGGGCAAAGATTACGTTCTCGGCTTTAGCGAGTGCGTGAGGTCTGTATGTTAATCCTGATTAAACAGACTGAGTGGGCTGAGCTCAGTTAGTTACTCTTTTGAGTTTCTCCTTAATATAATCTATTCTCTCAGCCTGCATGCAAATAAAAAAAACATTTGGGATTTCTGTCCCGTTAACCAGAGGAAAATTGCAACAGGCAGTAGTGTATATGTCACATTTGCCATTTAGTATAGAGAAGAGATTGACAGAGAACAACAGCGCAACAAAGTAGAAGTCTTAAAAAGCATTTTAATTGGCCTAATTGTGAGACGTGGCGATCGGATACTGTATGTCCATTTCTGAATGCAAAATGTCATTGCTGTGCGTGACTCTGTCCTCTGAATTTTAGTTTCATCTTTAATTAAGCAACATGTAAATGATCTCAAGATGCATTGATGTTAACGTTTTAAAATGAGTTTAAATGTGAGATTGAGTGCAAACACCAAAGTTAGGCTCGTCTTCCTCAGGTATATATCAGTTCAGCGTTCCAGAGCTCACCGAAGTAGGAAAATCTGTCGGCGGTATCCGGGCCGTGGATGCCGACATCGGCAGAAACGCAGAGGTGGACTACACCATCACTGCAGGAGATGGCCTGGATGTGTTTGAAATCATCACTGACACAAAGACCCAGGAAGGCATACTTACTGTCAAGAAGGTACACTTCTTGTTATTCTATTTTGGAAGGAAATGTTATTGTTATTTTTATGTTTAGTCCATTGTTGGATGTTTATTGCTATAAATGTGTTTCTATTGCAGCCCCTTGACTATGAGAAAAAAAAATCGTACACGCTTCAGATCCAGGTGCAAAACACTCATCCAGACCCGCGCTTTCTGACTCTGAACGCAAAGGACATGGCCACAGTCAGAGTCAGTGTGGAAGATGTGGATGAGCCTCCCCAATTTGAAAAATCCAGTTATATTTTGAAGGTTAAAGAGGACGCAGCTGTGGGTACCGTCATAGGCTCCATCAGCGCTGTGGACCCTGACATACAGCGCAGCCCGGTCAAGTAAGAACCCCTCATCACATATTCATTAAACATTTAATCTCCCTCCAGTTGTGTTTGTATTTACACAAGTTCACAGTAAATTTGTTTAAATTGAGATTTTCCAGGACATAAGTTTGACAGTAACTCGCAAGCCTCTCGGGCATCTGCCCATAACATCCAATGACCTTCTGATATCCACAGAACCCTAATTAATCTGTAGAGCTATGAAGACATGAGCTTAGACAGACCGGTTCCTCGGAGTGTGCTTATTTAATTCACACTTAATTCGAAAAGCCCTTCAATTGCAGACTTTTTATAGGATAATTGTAATATACTACGGTTATGAGAATAAATGAGGACATTATCACTGTCCGTAGCGCCCTAATGATAAAGATGATGTCGTGAGGCTCAGGAGGGCAATAAATAGCTGTTTTCCCCTCCGGAGACCGCAGTAAATAAGAACACGGAAAGGAAGTGCAATTAAAAAGCCCTCCGCAGCAGAGAACAGGACTTTAGGGCTGGTAATTATCAGGGACATCAGCAGCACAGGCTACACTGTCGCTCTGAACATCAGGAGGGTAATTAGGAAATTGAACAATCCCACTGATTTATTGCATTTGAAAGAGCAATACTGTGAGCTTCTGGTGAAATAAGAACAAATGGGAACTGGGCATGTGTAAGATCTGGGCTGTGGGATTGCAAGCGGTTACAGCTCTGGGGTGCATCAGCATTGGTTCAAGCATCCTCAAGCATCTGCTCTGTTCTAAGGGATAGCTTGTGTTCTGGGTTCAAATTGTGCCTGTTTAATTGATCCTTTTGCAATCAATTCAAATTGCAATTGTATGCCAGTAAATGTAAAAAGAAGCGGATTCTGATTTGGTTGCATTTTAGTTGGTTTAGTTGAAGATAACTGGCCTCATTAGCGTTTGTGGAAGCATCACCTAATCACTCATTAACTGCTTATTATAAAAAAAACTGTGTGTTTAACACAAAGTTAAAAACAGAGACAATTATAGTATCTTAAGTGTACAAACAGTAACAAATTAAAGATGATTTTTAATGTTTGGCAACCTTGGGACAAAAATCACATTTGTATGACAGGTTAAAAGTTGTATAAACTTTATAGGCAATAATCCTGGACATAAAACCATCACATTATGTCAGGCAATAATTAGAAGCCGTTTTCCTTTAAATTCAATAAAACAGAAAAGACCTCTGGTGTTAACATTTTTATAAACACATGAAACACATGTTTCACAGAATTTTTTGACTGTAATATTTGAATTACAGGTATACCATTGATCGACACACCGATGTGGACTGGATTTTTGGCATCTATGCTGGGAATGGATCAATATTCCTAAAAAAGCCTCTAGACAGGGAGGAATTTCCCTGGCACAACATCTCTGTGATTGCAACGGAGTTTAGTAAGTATCGGACACCACACTGCCAGCCGTTACGCATACATAGATCAATTCCAAATAGCACACAGCCGCAGTTCATTTAGAACAAATTTACAGGGCTAAGCTCATGTCATTCAGCATTAAATATCTCCAGTATCATTTCCACATTTTCATTTACCATGACAGTTTATATTGAGTAAATATATTAGTTCACTTTTTAAAATTATAAATCCACTTTCCTCCAATATGATGAGCTTCTACTGTCTCAAGCAGACTTAAATCATCTGCCACATCATTTTTATCAACATGGTTTTGTTCTCTCACGTTCTGTAGATGACCCTCAGCAGAGCAGCAGGGTGCCCGTGTACATCCGCGTGCTGGACGTCAACGATAACCCCCCGAGGCTTGCGTCCTTCTATGAGACCTTTGTCTGTGAAAATGCCAAAGCTGGTCAGGTAAAGAGCAATTTTAGTATTTGTTACCAATTTTATTGGTCACATTCACAATTTCGATGTAAGATAAGGGGAAGGGAATAAGCCCACCTTTCCTGTTCGGCCAACAGATGGACGTGTAGATTTAAAGCAGGGGCGTCTGTTAAACAGTGTGTGACCTCTACAGAACTCACACCTCCGGAGTGAGATAGAAATCGGTGATGAGTATTTCTCCTTCATGGATTAGACGGCAGAGCCTTTTTGTGTCAGGCTTGATGAGATTATGTGTCATGGTGGATGACAGGGGCTGTCACATATCACAGGCACTTCATAATAACTGTCCACCTCTCCTCCATTCAGTGACTCTGCTTGTGTGTCTAGTTGTCCGTCATTACCCACCTCACTGCCCCACCCACCTCGGTGGCTAGCAGAACTGTTAAAACCGGTTTGTGCCGTGGGTTAGTTATTGGGCACAAAAATGTTTAGGGATTATATATAAATTGTAGGAGTACCATGCATATGGTACATATAAATTACATCTAAAAAGTATTATGAGTGATTAAAATTAATGCAAATGAATGCAATTAAATTAATAAAATTTCATATTTAATTGCAAAAATTTAATATGTGAAAGAGGAAAAACTGAAGACTCGTGAGGCACTGCTATAACTTGGATGTTCAGATTAAACAAATATTTTTATAACACCTGTCAGTTTAATTAATTAAATGATATACTAATTAATAATCAAATTAATCGCAAACATACAGTGAGGTCCAGCAGGGAGTGATTAAATAATTTATTTTTAAATAATTATTTAAAAAAATAATTCAAACTAAACTAACATGTTAAATTTACTGCCATATTATTTTTAAAAGACATCAGTCGAGATAAGACTGGGATAAATTTTGGTTCTGTTCAGCATATTCTAACAGACTGCTGTAAATCCCAATGGAAAGGGAAGCCAGCCAGTAACACAAGAAATCTGGCCAGTCTCTAAGCCTGAAAAACACGAAGCACACAATGGATGATTACATTTTTTGTCACAGCACGTTGCCAGTGCACTCTTGAGAGATGCATTTAACCTAAAATTGCCCTTGGTGACAACTAAAGATAAACATGAGCCTCGAACGCTAAGCTAACATCTTTCCTCACAGTAAACATGCTTAGTGTTTGTATGTAAACACTTGTAAGGTGTTGGAGATTACTTCGTCATTTCTGTTATGTTAAATCTCCAATGTAATCTGATGAAGTATTTCTGTAAATGGTTGAAGCAGACTTTCAGATATTATATATATATAAAAATGTTCCACATAACAGGAATGGCCCAGATGCTAAATGTAACTTTCGCTTTGTTATTTGTCCTCTGTCACAGAAAATCCAAACAATAACTGCAGTGGATCCAGACGACCCGGCGGGTGGACATCGTTTCTTTTTCAACATAGCACCAGAGAGCTCAGTGCGAGCAAACTTCTCAGTGAGAGATAATGGAGGTGAGTGCCCTCTCACATTACCTGGCCTTCTAGCTAGCTAACTGTCTCTCCTCATGACAACACAGACCAATATGATAGGAAAAGTCTTCAGGACACATGGACTCTTTACATCTAGCTGTTTAATTTCCCACCAGATTGTTCTGCAGTGGTCATAACTTTAGGTTAGACTGAGCTTGTCATAATGACAATTAGAGTGTTGTATACTTTTATTTTGTCCATTAGCTTTAAAGCATTTTACCTTTATGCATTTTGGCAGACGTTTCTATCCAAAGCAACTTACATTATACTATACATTGTTTCTGAGTATGTGCAATCCCTGGGGTCGAACCCATGACCTTGGCGTTGTTAACGCCATGCTCTAACCACTGAGCTACAGGAATATATACAGTGTATATGTATAGGAAAGTAAAGCAGTGTATATGCTTGCTTATTCCTGACAAAAATAACTAGCAGGTATACTACACACATTAAAAAGGTACAGTCTTTCTCTTCTGGGGAAATGGACCAAAAACGTTGATGACTCATGTTGCACTACACAGACCTTTATTCTCTAGAATGAGAATGTCCTCTTAATACCACCTGCTTCTGACTAGCAAACAGCAAATCATGTTTATGCTGTGATGTACTATTGGCTGTTTAAAAAAAAGAGCCTATTAATACGTCTTTCATATTTGTCAGAAATATGTCAACACAGGGAAGAAAATTGCTCTTGTCAAGCAATTACATTCGTTTTTTTAAAGCAAGCACTCGACTCTTCACAGATAACACAGCCGGGATCTTTACGAAACGGACCGGATTTGGCAGAATGCACAAAAGCACCCATCTAGTAGCTGTGGTGATCTCAGACGGGGAACTCCCCATACAGAGCAGCACCAGCACACTGACGATTCGGGTGTGCACGTGCGATCGAGACGGCAACATGCAGATGTGTAACGCAGAGGCTTTGACCAGCTCTACGGGACTCAGCACGGGGGCGCTAGTGGCCATCCTGCTCTGCATTCTCATACTGCTCTGTAAGTTCTACTGCCTTTCATCTGATTTTAACAATCAGATCACTTCTCTCTGTATCCATCTATCTGATCACAGCTTCCTCCATCTGTCCGTCAGGCTGCGAGTCTGACCGTTCATCTTTCAAAGGCTTTGTTAGGGAGGGCTTTCATTTTCCCACCTGTCTTCCTGTCAGTTAGCGCTTTTGTCTGCTCTACCATTTGATTAATTGCTATTCCAGTGGCCTGAAGTGTGTACGCCTGATCTGCATGTAAAATGATTGGCAATTAAGAAAAAATGCAAAAAAAACCAACTATTTCTGACATGCTGAGATGGCTGAACGGATCAAGCTCAAATGCTGGTTATTTAATCAGAAAAGTGAATTGAAAAGGCTTAGATTTCAATTAGACTCAAATTAATCTAGTCTTGATTCAAATCAATAAAAACAATCATCACATTTGATCTCTAGGCTAAATTTAGTGGAAACATTTGTATATTCATGTAATTGATCGATTTACTCTGAGATTCTTTTTTATTTTTGTCAGGCATTATTAGAAAAGAGCTTTTCAGTCTGTTCTTAAGCATATTGTTATGTGAGTTTTGGAAACTGTTGGAAAACATCAGGTCGCTTCCACCTGTGAACTGAGTGTAGCAGTAGGTGTCAACACCTACAGTGTACAAGCATACATCATGTATGGAACTCTTCCTGCCCCGCTGCAGTGATGATCAATGCTAAATATTTACTGTTGGAGTAACACACACAGTACCAGTCAAAAGTTTGTACATACTTTTTCAGACTTTGTCTCTGAATCTTAAAAAGGTTCCGTTCTAAAGGTTGTCTTTACAACACATTACGTTTGTGTGTGCACTTGACCAGACAGTGAAGGAAAAGCTGTCAAAAACTGCTCAAGCATACATGAGGACTCCTTGTAGCTAGTTGAGAGAGTGCTGAGGCTGTTGTAATGTAAAACATGGTGGCTACAGCGAATAAGATAAAATGTGAGATTCCTATACTTTCATCTTTTGGCTGGTAATGTATGTTCTCCTGCTATCAATCATGCTTGACACGTTTCTCTCGTTCTGTAGTAATCGTGGTGCTGTTTGCTGCCCTGAAACGTCAGAAGAAGAAGGAGCCCCTGATCATCTCCAAGGAGGACGTGAGGGACAACGTCGTCAGCTACAACGATGAGGGCGGCGGCGAGGAAGACACGCAGGCTTTTGACATCGGAGCGCTTCGCCACCCAGAGGTGATGGAGGACAGCAAACTGCGGCGGGACATCCTGCCGTCCGAGTCGCTCTACCCCCCGCCTCCACTCCGCAGAACCATCGTCCCATCTCGAGACAACGCAGATGTACGAGAATTCATCAACCAGCGTGTGCAGGAGAATGACGGCAACCCCACCGCTCCCCCTTATGACTCGCTGGCCACCTACGCGTACGAAGGAAACGGCTCGGTGGCGGAGTCTCTGAGCTCGTTGGGTTCCGTGTCTTCAGATGGGGAGCAGGACTATAACTACCTCAGCGAGTGGGGGCCGCGCTTCAGGAAGTTAGCAGACATGTACGGCGGGGAGGACAGCGACTGGGACTCATTACGGATATCTGGCGGAGCGCGAAGCGAAACTCATTTGCCGAGCTGCCTCAAGACTGGAGTGGCAGAATGAGGCAGCCTAATTTCTTTTACAAAGTGCCCTTTTATCCTTCTCTTCATTCTACAATCAGGCAGTCGGTTCCTCTCTCCTGATTGGCTGTGCTTTTTCTCTGCAAGGCAGATGCAAAGAGGAGATGAACTTTGCACGTAGCGCAGGGGACAGTTTCTCATTCGTGCACGTGCTCTCCTACGCTCATCAGAACAAGATGTTCTGCGGTGACATCTTTCGGCATAATCCTAGATTATTCGCGAGATGTCTGCACTCCGTTTTCACATCTGTAATCGTCACTGATATCGTTCTACAATCTGTCCCAGAACTGCTTATCAATCACTACTGCAAAAGAACAGTTGAACACTTGAAATATGAACTTCATCAAACACATTAGAAACTTAAAGGCCAAGACTTTTATTACTTTTTGAAAGTAATAAAACCAAGGCCAAACTTCAGCCGTGAATTCATCATCAGACCTCAATGTGAAGTTCAGCAGCCGTGCAGCTCAGAATCACAAAAGTTCAAGATCACAGGAGTTGTCGTATAACAGGGAGGAAATATTAAACCCTTATTATTATACATTTGCATAATTTTACTAATCTACTTACGCACTCAAGAAAGGATGCGTTGTCCTGTAGTCAGAATGAAGACAGATCGTTTGAACCCATGTAGACCATCTAGAAAATGGGTCAGAAAATGGTTGGCACTGATTTTCATCATCCACATGAAAAAAAACGCCAGAAGCTTGCAATTATCTGCTCTGTCATTGAACCTAAATGTGTTTTGCTTGATTTCTGGCACAAGTTTGGTTGATCTCACAACGGTTTAGTGTTTCCGTCTTCTAAAGAGAGACACATATTCACACACAGTCCCTTAATGGCATACTGCAGAACTAACATTCCATACAATTAGTTTAAAATGTTGCATAAGCATTTTTTTAAACAATTTGCAATGTTTTACTTCTTTTAATTTACCCTGTAGAACACAGAGATCTGGAGATCAAATGCTATCCAGTTAAACCAACCAAAAGTGAAATTAAACGTTAATATCTATACATAGAATTGCTGTTTTAGTCTTTGAACTGAAGGATGGAAAGCAAAATTATTGTAAATTAATCAACCGTTTCAAGGTCTAATTCTCACCTTTCCTCCGGCAGCCTTCTTTTAATAGAGAGCATAAAAAAACGATGAAAGTAATAAAAGCTTGGTTGATTTATTCCTTAGCTAAATGATAACCACAACAGTGTTGTATTGAGGTGTGAGTCAAACCTTAAAGTAAATCATTTGGCCATGATTGCACCCTCTCTTCAAACCACAGAATGAGTCTGAGATTGCATTCACCTCTTTGGTTAGGAGGGGGTGAGGGCTGTGTTTTAAGCGTACACTGTGGTCGAGTTGGTAAATATTTGTGTTTTAGAAGCAAAATTCTGACTCATTCTCTGTCATTTGATATGCTGTACAAAATAAAGGTGGTTACTCATGCTGTGTAAACCTGGTTTAATGAACAGTGCTTTGTACCAGTGGCTTGGGAGACTAGATTATGTCCATGTACTACTTGCTTTATATCTTGTGATATTTTGTACCAAATATTTATATACAACAATGATGACTAAATATTCTTGAAATATGTACATTCGGTATTAATGTTTTCGTGTGTTTTGAACGTGTTAAACTGTAAATGTGAGCAGGTTGCCGTTCATTTGATGACGTACAATTGGTTTCGAAAAATTTCATCGAAATAAATGTTCTCTTTTACAGAACACAGCAGAACCTCAGAAGTTCTTTCAATAATTCATTGAAAAAACACTTAAAAGTGGATTGCGTTGCACACCTGACGTTACGACCAATTTGTTTTATGAATTATTCTAAATTACTGTTTGAAAGTTTAAAGTTGTAAACAAAGTCTTGGCTACTGAAATATTTCATTTACTGACATGTTTTGCTAGTGCATATTGAAACTGCAGTATTTGCTCTATTGAGGCCCGCTGTACGCTCTATTGACATGACCTTAACATGATTCGTACAGGCCAAATGTCAGGATTGTTATCGGAAAATTTCCAGTGCCTGCCCCAGATCATCAACTCATTAGGCCAATCTATAATGAAGATCGCAGTGCTTGCTACTGGATTTGGTGGAGAGTGGAACTGGGATTCATTTTAAATTGATTGGGGATCAGCAGTTGTGAGGCAGATGGTGACATTTCAAACAATGCCCATGTTAGCTCAATCATTTCAACATCCAGCGCTCTCTGCAAATATGTACAGAGACAGCAGTCTCATCTGGTGTCTCTGTGTGTCTGTACAAGGCCATTAAGGGTTTAAATATAAAGCAACATTTCAGGTTTCAGGTACACTAACCTCATTGAGAAGGTCAACATGCATGTTAGGAAAGACATGGAAAATTTTGCACTCGAGCAGAAGTGCTAGATAAAACTGATTTCATTTAATACATTCTCAGTCACTGGCCAAATTTTAGTGATGATCAAAAATTGTGATTTTAAATATTCATGGTTCTTAACACAAGCTGGTTTTAATTAAAAATTTTGTAAACAGAGAAAGACACAGTACATGGGCCTTCGGTACTACTGCAGCAAACACAAATTGTTTATTCAATCTTTTTATTATTTCATAACTTCTATAAGTATCTTATAAGAACTTTTGTATTATGGTTTCAGTAATCAAACGCTGTACATCTTGGGGCTACTTTGATTGGAACAGTGAATGTGGGCCCACGTTGCACCAAATTACAATTATTACAGCAAATCTATTCTTCCCAATTATGGAAAACAATTTGCTGTTGTATAGACATTGTGTTTTTCTCTGTCAACCTAACGGTTCCAACAACACAAAGCCTTTTTACCCCAAATACTATCCTTTTAGTTAACTGACAGTTGTAAAACTGTTCATTTAATCACATTCAACAAAGCTGAACAACTTAAGGGTTTTGTCTCAGAATAAATGTGAAAGCTCCAGGGATTTTTGGTTAAATGTTAAATCAAATTACCCAAAATCGATCTTTTGTCGTTCCACACAGTGACCTCATGAATCAGCAACATTCTGCAGTGCATAGCAAACAAACTGGTGGGAAGAAAGTGCTGTAATGGAGTTTTGGGAGAGCCCTGTTACACCCAATCACAAAGCAGCCTCAAAACTTTGAGTAAAACATCTTTTACCTACTATGCACAATACATCAAGTTGTTTTGCTCTGATGTTGCAAACTCCCTTTGGATGAGTTCATTACAAATGTACATCTGGAATCAAAAATAGCCAGTAATCGTAGCATAAGCCCTAAAACAAGATTACATGAACTACATAGTAATGAAAGCAGGGAAGGCACAAAGCATACAAAACTGTTCACTTAAGTGTGTTTTAATCCCTATACTGTTAATCCGACTGAAGGTTTGTTGTGCTTTAGGCTCGTGCTGAATGCGTGCTGGGAATCAACGGCACTCACGACTGAATCAGGACCAGTCAAGATGTCACGAGAGCTGTGCGGCCGCTGAGGGTTGTAACTCATCATGGCCGAGGCTTAAAACGCTGTGTCGCTTCCCATTAGCCTCGCCTGTCACTTTAGCCTTAATCTTTAATGGGAACGTCATGTTTGGAGAAATGCTAAATAGCAATCTACCTCATCTTAGCTACTAAGACTTTTCTACCCCTTTGCTGTGGCTGTCATCAGTGACAGGCGAAGTTTTTTTATTGTTACTTACAAAAACATGTAAAATTGTTTGGATTAAACTTTACTCCTGAGAGTAAACCACACTCGCTTCTAAAGCGGTGTTACCGCGCTCTTTTGTGCCAAAAATGACGTTTATATTCAATCTGTCAAGCTGCAAATGCGATGAGGAGCAATGAAGTCTGTCTTCTGCATTATCTAAGTGCTCCTGATGTTGTTTTGAATGCATTGTGTCATGGCCTATTTTCCAGTCATTCACAGAATGAGTCGCATTCACTCGTACGCTCATTGTGATTACTTGTTGTAGTTCTGAGTCATTTAACAAGCAATAGACTATTTATTTGCCATACAAAAGACATTTAGCTATGCCTCAAAATAATCTCCAGAACAACATGTTTAGTGATACATATTCTGTCATTCTGCATTTTAAGTAACAGTGATGTAGTCTGTGTGGCCTCATTAAGACTTTACATAGCAATCATTAGACTTGGATACAGCGAATGCTTTTGATGGATTGTTCTAATTATGGTGGACTTATTGTGGAGATGTTTTTCTTGGGGTGGTACCGATGAGTCCCAAACATCTCCTGTTTTAGAAGCCTCATAACTTCAGTCTTATAACAGAAGTTTACGACTGTTTTTGTCATTAAATTGGTACAATCAAACAGTGTGAACAGAAAATCTATTTTTTCTATCTGACAGGTAAAACTATTAAAAATTAAAAGCTAGTGGGGAACGTGAGCATGTCTCTAATCAACTGAGAAAATATAAGCAGCCGGCTGTGATGTACAGCTACAGTCCATAAAAATGGGTCATCACCGTCTCAGCGTGTATTACAATATCAGCATAACAGAAGTGTGAACTGAAATCATATTTAATGTCGTTTCTTTAAAGATTTTGAGTCAAGATTCATGATTTTATTTTTATGGTAAATGGTAGATTTGCTTTGGCAGATCCAAATGCAAGTGGCAAGAGACAAAACACAAGTCATTTGTCACTGCTTTCTTCCTGCACTACTTCTAACACCAGGTCTCTCCAAGTTTCTTCATTGTCTGAGCACACCCCATACTCACCATTAACACTCTATTTCTCAAAAACAACACCCACAATGAACTGAAGGTATGTCGCTGCCATTTTTGGTCAATTTTCACATCCAGCTGAACTAGATCTAGCTAGTTACTGGAAATAACACTAGAACTACCAAGGCAGTTATTTTGACCGTTTAAAAAATTTTCAATGTAAAAACTTTGTTGAAATAAAATCCATATTACTATAATACCCTGACTCACCCTAATACCCTGAAACCTCAAAAAAAGCTTCAAACATAAATATGACATGACTAGTTCTAGTGATAAACGTCTAATTGGATTGTAGCTTGACCTTTGAACCCTGTGAATGTGAGCAATGTTACAAACATTAAATGTGACTGATTAAAAATGTTTGAATAACGTTCTTACATCCAAATAGTAATGTTAATATAATGTCTAAAAATGTACTTTTTGAACGTTCCTATAACTTTCAAAAAACGTTTTTAACATTTTTATTAATAATAGAAACATTAGGAAAATGTTCTTACAAAATATTTGGTAATCACTGTCTGAACAACATCAGAACAACACAGGGTGATGTGGTCTGGGACAAAACGATGTCAAAAAGGCCAGCAAAAATTCATTAGAGCTTGAAATTTTATACCTGTAAGGCACCAAGTAACAATCTCCCACTGGGTTTCATGTCTAGTTTTTCATGTCTGTAGCGAGTGTGAAGCCATGCAGAGGATCCAAATGTTTACGGGAACCCTACCCACCTCACCCCTTAAATGTGCAGAAGAGGCCAGCCACAGTTAAACTGGTTTCATTTGAACTTCTGAACCTTTGCAGTAACATTAGGCAATCACTGTTTCCTGTTAGAAGGGACATGAAGGCTTTCTTTAAAACAACACACATTTGAGGTGCAAACATTTCTCTCCAATGGACTGGAAAATGTAGCCTCTTACCGCACAATAGCGTAAGGCTGGGACATTTATAGGCCACACAATGTCCATCTCCTTGGACTGATCGCCATACATTCATGTGAGCAAAGGCGGCCATTACATTTTTACCCTATATTCCCCTTTTCCTATCACTTCTTACTGATTTGCCCTGGTGCAACCCTAAAAAAAAGTCTGGCAATTGCATTGTCATCAGACGGCAGATTATCATTGGATATGTGAAGCTGTTGTCAAATTGAGTTTTTTTTTTAATATGCCTCTCTTTGCCCAGTATATGACTTTATGTTTACTTGGGGGGTTTGAAAGAGAAGAAATGAAAGATCAGGGGGTCCACCGCATCTCATCCGCATCTCTACATTTCATTTCACCCTCAGTATTCATTTTCCTGCCCCTTAAATGATGAGAATAATTCATGTGCTCCAGCGTTGTCTGTAGAATGTGATTTCCTCTTCTCGGGCCTCTCAGCCGAACAACCCCACAGAGGCTTTGGACTCTGAGGTCACTCGGTTCCAGCATAGATGATGCCCATATCTATAATTTAATGGACAGGAAAAAAGGATGAGTACAGATCACAGACTACTTAGAAGACATACGGCGGTGTGGAACCTCCCTCGTGTCCACAAGATTGGACCAGCATTCCGATGGGGGCATCTAAAAGCAAAGTCCATTAGCGAGAACCTGGAGAAATGGCCTTTTCTTTAAAATATTCCTGACCTCTGAAATGTTTGTTTTGCCCATCTTAACTGAAGTGTTAGTCTTAGTCTATTTTAGGTTCCTGTACATTTGTAGATTTTTTTTTCAAATGGAAACGCATCTCCGTCTTCAATTCGATCGCCCCAAATGTCGTTGAATTCACTTTACACGTGGCGATATGAAAATGGTTCCATTTTCGTCTTAGCTGCACTTGGGTTCACCAAGTTTAAAACTCTGTTCTAAACAGGCTTTCGCTCAGAAATGGGAGACATAAAAATTGCACTAGTTCAAACAGGATTACAAACCTTTTCATGTGGAGTGCTGGTCCTTTCAAGTTCGATCATAAGTGGCCATTAGGTCTTCTTGCATAGCTTCCCTCTCAAGCACTTCATTGATTTAGCTCAAGGGTCTCTCTTAACCAGTCCAGTTACCTATTTATAAACTTCACTGTGAATGAAAAGAGATGCTAGCACTTTTGCTGATGGTGGAACTCATAATAAAATACCTTGAGTGACATGATTTGGACAACACATAGACAACGCATTGAAAATCAATTACATGTGGACATTACAGATATCCAGGGCTATGTTCTCTTCCCTTGAAATGTAAAAAACAGAACTGAACAGAAACACTACAATTTACTTAAAACAACGATCTTTAAACAACAATCGACGATTGACGAACAACAAAAGACAAACAACGTCTTTGAACAACAATCGTGTTCTTTACTGTAAATCAGCTATGTGCTTTCCTTATGCATAACTGTTGTAATTCCATTGTGATCATTCATAGAAATGCATTGGGTGCTGTTTTTAGTTCTTAACTAAATGCTTTATAAAACCCACCGGACGCAGACAGAAATGTTGGCAATCCCACTGATTATAGTGTTAACACAACAACTTCTCATTTCAGCACTAGTTTTCACACCACACGCACAAGCGAAGCAACAGCTGTGTTGAGCTTTCACACTAGTAGCTACAGTTCCACTGTAGCTCTCACAGAAAATAAAGTGGTTTCTGATTCACCACATTAAAGATTTCTTTCTGTAATGACTATAAATTATAAAAGGGTTATCGGTATTGATAATTATTAACAACTTGAACACTGTAAAAATCTAATTTGCATGAGGAGCGAGACCACATTTATATCCAAATGGTGAAAGGTCTACACGAAAAGGAAGCCAGCCTAGTGTAGCTATAAACGTCTTCAATCGGCTGAATTCAGTTTGATTTAGTGAATAAAAAGTGCTGATTATGTGCCTGTCACTGCCTACGCAACTTGCATCAATCCCCACAACATCTTTTTTCAAACAATGGATGAGTAGATCGCTGCAATATTTTATGTTGCGTCATAAAAGCCTATATTGCAAAAGAGTTGATAAATAGGTTCAGCGCATTTTCTGCTGAGTCCGGTGAACTACACACAGCAAAAAACAGTCTTAGCGCCGTAACTCTACACGCACATGCGTATCTGCAACTCTGTCGCTACTCTCGGGAAGTGTGAACACGCTAACGTGTTAACTTAAATAATCATGCGCTGCTTTCGCATGCACTGTGAAACAGGCCTGAGGCAAATAGGATCCCGTGCTAAATTTCAAGTTACTGCAGCCTTGCATTTAAATTCAGAAGTGTTTTAAGTGAACTAATCACCAGCCTGCTCTTCTCATCTGCCTGTGGTTATTCATGATTATTTCTGATATTGAGGGCCCTCTAAATCATGCAGTGTACTTCAGCCACTACTGCTTTGGTCTGGAAGAGAGGTGTTCCTTCTCATCTTCTCCACACCTCTTGTTCTCCAAGCTCTCAGACGCGGACCACGGGCCCCGCACGCATCGCTCCGGCGAGGCCGCCGTTTTTTGTCTTAAGGGCTTTTAGAAATGAAAGACTTTTTTTGCGCTACGTTCAAAGAGCGAGGACTAAATCGTATTGTGTCATACATCAAAAACAAGTCTCTCACAGGCCGAGATGATCACATGGCTCTGTGAATGACTATCAGCTTTTTTCAGAACTGTGTCAGCAGTAACGCTCGTCTCGGTTAACATTTTCCTTCAGCAATTAGAAAAAATGAATAATATATCACCGCTCAAGAAAAGCTGCCGCAGTTTGACAATGATGACACGGCGGGCAATGTAAAAGTAGGCCTGTGTTTCAAATGCATATCACATTCTATCAAGAGAGGCCATAAGTGGAAAATACACTGAAATTGGCTCCCATGAAGCATCACTGTCCCACTTTCTCGGGCACATTGTGTTAGTCCCCACATTTGAATTTTCAACTCTCAGAAGGCACACACCTCATTAGGCATGCTGTGATGCCAAGAAAAGGAATGAATGGAATAACAGCGCTAATACATGAAAACTCCCCTGATAAAACAGTGTCATTAGATATCTTACAAAAATATTTTATATTAGAGGAAGACTTGTATGATTACTTAAACAAGCAGCCAAATGGTGAAGAGGAAGCAGTGATGCATTCTCAATACACTGCAGATTTCTAACTATATTTACTGAATAAAACAAAGAGCTCCACAGTGTCCATATATTGATCATGGTGCCCTGTAGAACTCCGCATGCACTCTACAAACAGGCTGGATGGATTGGCAGCCGTTTCTATTTGCTGTTAGCCACACCACCTGAAAGAAAAAATAGACTTTGCATTCTAGAGCAACCCTATATCATAAATCCAGAATAAATGAAAAACTGTTTCTGAAGGGTTGATGCAAAGGTAAAATACAGCAAGAGCCCTGAGGGGAAATCAAGCTTAAATCAAGTTTACCTACCCCGAGGTACAGTACATCAACAAGGGCGATCCATGAAGCTGTCAACAACTCCTGCTAAAAAGACCAGGTTAGATTATCATGAAGGGGTAGTTCACCCAGAAACGAAAATTCATCATTTACTCACCCTCACTTCATTCCAAACCTATATGACCAATATAACTATATGTGTGGAACATAAAAGAAGATATTTTGAGAAATGACTCAGCGGTTATGTGTCCACACAATGGGAGTCAGTGGGTGCCACTGATGTCTGGTTACCAACAAAATATCTTCTTTTGTGTTTCTCAGTAGTACAACGTTATACATGTTTGGAATGACATTTCATTTATAACATGGTTAATAAAGGAAAGATTTTTACTTTTTTGGATGATATTTTGGGTGGATTTTGCTATTAATGTTGGTTTGGTGCTGATCTAGTTATTGCTCACTATTAACAAATGCTGCCTTTTTAAAAGACTTCTCAATGCACTAATCTGATTTTACACAAGACAGTTATTTTTTATGCAGTGTGCTTTTATCTGCACAGTCGTGTCATGCCATTAATTAATGTCTTTAATGCTGGTCTATTAGTGTGGTATATTACTTATCTCTGATAAACAGCACATGCTTGCTTTACATGTCAGTCAGATGGCTCTTCCTATGTGAGCAGACAAGTCTTAGCCAGTTAAAGCTACAGTATAAAAATTACTAGCCCTTCACTGCAGTTACAGATCTAACAATGAGAGACTACACATTTCCAGCTCAACAACTGGGTAAAAAATACAATATATAGCCAGAGTGTTATTTACATCCTTCCTCGTATCATTGAATTCAATTTGAGGTTGGATCCTGGTAACGGATAGCTTAATAAACATGCTCCTGTCCCAGTACGTAGCTGCAATGGTCCCATACAGGCAGGAAAAGAGAATGAGAAAAAAATCCACTCTCTCTATTACCCCGGAGGACCACTTAAAGCATCTCCTATAGAAGAGGAAATAAATGAGGGCACCAATCTCTCATCTCCACCAAAGCTCAATGCACGGGCAGGGCCGCAAAGAGCAGCCTGGGGTGGGGGTTGGAGGGGTGCAGGGTGGAGGCTCAAAGACAGTAAAGAAGCACCTATCAATCTACTTTGACAACCTGTCCTGTTTTCTTACTTTATACCAAACCAGAGAGCATCCCTCATCCACGTCCACTCCACACCAGCTCCTACACTCTCTCTGCTCTTCTGTGTCGTTCAATCTCTTTCTCTCACCCAGAAGGGATTCTGCCATCTACTATCGGCTCTGTCGTTAACAAGAAGGGAACACATCAAAGGCAGGCTGAGACCTCAGGAGGGGAGAGATCAAAGTTTGCCTCTAATCTCATCAGGAATGAGGCAGATTGATGAAGATTTGAGGAAGGGTGGTGGTCTGCTGAAAGACAGGTGCTATCTCTACCTTTACGAGGAGGCAGAAGGAAGAACGGGGTGGGGAACCCGAGATCAGTCTTTCAATCAGAAAAACGAATCAGGCAGATGCCTTATATAGACACCTATTAAAAAAAGTGTTCAAGAAACGTTTCAGGTTTGAACCGAGAACGTTTCCCTCAAGCACCTTTCCTGAAGTTGTCTTTGATTATTTTATTACCATTTCAAAAGAATATATGAATAACTGCAGGTGAATGAAAACGCGAAAAAGTCAAATTAACCTACATCACCCTTTATATCACAATCTGTAAACTCCTCCAGAAGCTCCAGTCTAGTTTTCCATCTTCTTTGCAAAACAATTTCCTGACATTTGTATGGGTTGGTACAACTCAAACGCGCACAATATGCTCCGTGGAAAAGCATCTGTGCGTCTTTTTTTAGGCAATCGACTGGATGATATCTCTATATGATTGTAGCACACTCTGCTGGTTACTGTGGTAACGTGTTGACAAACGCAAACCTGAGACACAGCTATATTAGCCACATTTATGTTTGTTAGCAATAATTGAAACATCTGAAATCTGGATATAAATATATTTTTGCAGTTTCCAGATTGCATGGATGTAAGTGCAGAGTCATTATGCAGTAAATACTCTTTGGCATAGATGACATATGACATTTACTCATAATTAGTCACAAATAAGTGTGTGAGCTCTATGAAGTTGTGTAAGTCATCACAGGGGCACTGAACTGTAAAGAAAGGGTTAACAGAATGTCAGGGGTAAAAGGTTTGTGCCAAAAGGCCAATTAAAAGGCTTTCTGTTGTTGTCCTAGCAACAGATGCAACACAGTCACAGGAGACCAAAAAAAATCTCATAAAAATACAGGACAAAAGCAGCAAGCAGCAATATCAAACGTATTGTTGAAAACTATAGATTGAATTTATATAAACAAACCCCTGTAAGTCACGTTAAACTGGAAGGAAATCATCATATTGTGTTTACTAATGATCCATGACATTGAAATCTATGCACAAAATTTACATTTAATATAAATCAAATCATTATATGCCATTTATATATTTCATCAACATACTGTACCAACTGAATTTAAATTGTCCTCCTAAACTTTTTACTCCAGCTTAATTTAGCCTAAGATGGTTGCTAGTCTTTACTGGTCTCCTATTCTAACCAGCTGACTAGTGCCTAAAACTACTTTAAACCACCTATTTTTGGGGGACGGCTATGATAAACAATTACAGCAACAAGATGTGACTGCAGTGCGCTGTTTACAAGTTCTACTCTGTCACCTGATATTAATGATTGATGAACAGGTGTAACACAGACTGATTCAAGATTGCATTTAAACAGACTGTCAGTGAGCCAAAAGATGCTGCATCTGACACTCATTTGTCAGCTGCCGATCTGTGCACAGCCCTCAATCAAAGGCTGTTACTTTGGGAATGAGATAAGGAGAGATGAGTATGGGTGATCACACATAGATGCGCAGCTGAGCAGTTTGAAAACTAACCACGGCAAACACAACCGCTCCTTCTCTTTTGCCTGCACACAGCGCGTGTACATTTTTAACTGAACCCCTGTGGCTCACCTCCTCCCTCCATCACTGTTGTGATGCTGTTGTGACCCCATGTGTCATCTATCTGGACCCCCGCTCTCCAGATCCTCTCACTGTCACGTACAGTCTCTGAGACTAAACCTGTTTTTGGCATCGTTCTCTCCTGTTTTTATCATCCTGCTCATCTATCATCCCAACATCTGCTGCCCAGCAGAGTTCAGATGACCTATGAGGTGTGTAGTTGTTTGGATAAAGCACAATTTGGACAATGGTATAGGTTCAGTACTCAAGATACAATATACACACATACACAATATAAGTAAATGTATATCCTGTATGCACTGTACTGTAAGTCACTTTGGATTGAAGTGTCTGACAAATGCATAAATCTAAATGTGTGTGCAATTCAGAGCCGTCACTGGGATTTGACTCTTAGGACAGTTCATTCCCTTACATGAGCTGACAATGCTCATGTAGGGGACTGACAAGCTGATGTGTTGACTCACATCACAAGCTGATGTGAATTAGAGCAATATTACTTGCCTTATGTGCAGAGGTTTGTTAGTTCTATTTTTGATTGACTGACTACTCTACTAAATGAATTAAAATTGCATCTGTATATTAATTTATGGATATTAGAAATGGGTATTTGGTTAGGTTTTACTTGGTGATTTTACTGAAACAGGGAGCGTTCAGATGAGAGAGAGAAACAGAGCATGTGTCCGTGACACCTGAGTGGAACAAACTCTAAAGTTTTTTTTGACATTTGTTATTGAGGGGATTTGGAGTGAAATAAGTAAAATAAATTAAACAAATCAGAAAAGAGAAACTACATTCAGAAATCACAGATTTTTGGAGGGCTGAGATGAAACACAGGGGGACAAAATAGCAAGGCCTATAGTCTAATGTTTCGGGAGACCCACATGCACCGAGTCACCCATCAGTTTTATTCATGAATCCACTCTGGCTTGGAAAAACAAGATACATTTTGCCTTCGCTGGATAGCCTTGAGTGACAAAACAGCATCTTTCAATAACAGAACTCCCATCAAATAAACAACTTGTAAAGCCACTGAATGATAAAGCAGTGTGTGATATGCCCACTCGAAGGCAAAGCTAACATTCTCTTTCAGAAGGACCCATCACCACGGACACGAAAAGCAGAATTACAGCAGAGTTCGTTCTTAAATTGAGTGGGTTTGCAAAGAAAAAAAATTTCTGTGCCACTGCAGATTGCCATGGGTGATCCACACAAAGGCTAAGCAGCTGTTTGAAAGGCCATGTCCCCATAATCTTCCCAAGGCATTGCAGAACAATATTGCAAATATCACCATTGCCATATGGGGCATAATTCTTCTGCAAGTTTGGGCTTACAGTACAAAATCCATAAGCACACATCTAGAAGCATTTCCCATTCCTAACCATATAATTTTTCTGCAATCGAACTCCTCTTGTTTCTAACCGTGTTCATACAAGTATGTCATTTTTCTAATTTGTTTTAATAGCATTTTGACTTATATAGGTCACTGGCTTGGTGGGAGTCAGTCAGAGTTTACGTAATCAGAAATTAGTCTTGCACATTAAAAGGGCAAATGAAGCAAAAGGAATTCATTTACCAAAGGGTGGTATTTGGATGGGAGATGAAAGAGTTCGACGTGGTGCAGCTACTCGAAAGCACATACAGTCCTTTAGACCAAGAATCTTGTTCCAACATATTCTACCATATTACCATATTCAAGGGGATTCAAGTTGTAAACCTGAAAATATTTTCAAGGTTTTGGCTGTTACATCACTTGAACGATTAATTGAACTTTGCGGAGAACCCTGCAGCTTTGTTTGGTAATGTTAACTAGAATGTCGAGGAATCATAATTAGGCCTTCCAGTCAATATAATGTACATAAATATTCTGAGGATGACCTCTCATGACCTCTAGTATCATTCTTTCTCCCCCTAAAATACAATTTGTATGGCTAAAATCTTTAATATAAAGGCTGCAATAATTTATGCATACAGTATGTGTCCATTTGCAAGGTTAGGTCAACTGTAAGGAAAAGCATGCATGAATTATTCAGTCATTTTTAAAATGATTTATTGTTTTTATTAATTATTTTCACAGGCTGGAATGTATTCAAGTGTGCAAGTCTATAGTCACAATAGCCATAATTAAACACAATAAAGATAACAACAACAAAAAGTGTTTTAGTGCTAAATTAGTTATGATCTGTAATGAAGGTGGATGAACAATATAAAAAATATAAATATGCAAATAAACAGGCAATCAGAATTGACTGATAAGAGATACCTGCATCCTCAGTATAAAACTAGAAGATGAGAAATATAACAGGTGTGCTATTAGGATTACAGAGAAGTATGCAAAGTACGCACCATGCAGCTGAGCCACAGCAGCTGTTTTCAATATGGAACAAACAAATTAATATTTAAGTTTTGAACAAATTTTTATACAACTGTTTATTTTGCAAACTTTGCAAAAAGAGTGAGGCTCATAGTTAAAATTAAGGGCATTTGTAAGCAAGAAATTGATTTTCCTTTTTAATCCAGCCATCCAAATGGCCTTGCAGGAGTTCTCTTCATTTTGAAAAATATAAACAAGAGGCAGGTCACTGTGTTCATGCTAAACATAACAAGCATCAAAGATGCTTCACACAGTGATTAAAGATTTACATCCAGATATAACAAAAATGTAAATTATTGATTTGATCCGTTCATCTGTGTGGTTATTTTATTAATATAGCCTCTTTGTCCATTAATGGCATTGGAAATTCCTCACAGAATAAATGTGAAATTTACAGAAATAATTAAAATGGTGTATAATACCCACAATCCCATGCCACAATTTAGCACCCGCTCAATTTCTTGCTATTTCTAAATGTGCTTTTTTACTATTATCATCTTTGATTTCCTGATGAATTTCTCTTGGAGGCCCCCTGTTGGTCATCAGCCCATATATTCTGCATACCTCATATTTGCACACAAGCGCAGGCATGAGTAATGCTTTAATATTTCCCTTCACCTGCTCTTCAGAATGTTTCCACCTCATTGGTGCTTATCGGCTCTGAGCTGGGTGACAGCCAATTTAGTACATTTACAGGAACTACCCACTCAAAACACTCCCTCACTATTCACTTCTTGTCTTTCAAAGTAATTTCACCTTATTTCCAAAAACTTATTTCCACAACCTAAATAGCACACCTTGCCTCTCTGGATCGTGGGGGCTCGAATAACACAGACAAATAACACACAGGGGATGAGGTCCTGTCACGGAAAAAAACTATAAAATATCATAACAATATTCAGTGCTGGGGAGGTAATCCTTTTTCTGGTGTTTTTAATAGGAAGAGCTTAGAAGTGCAAAAAAACTCGGCCATCTGCTCTGCAATGGCTACTGCCTCTGTTAAACTATAATCCACAGATCAGCTGCACGCAGAAATTAGGGACATAAAGAACACCAGAACGGACTTCTCACTCACTATGTTTGATGGAAATAAAGCTGAGGGCTTATCTGCAAGAAAGACATCTTAAGTACAGATTGTGGTGAATACATCACCTGCCGAACCAAGTTCTCAGAGGAGTCCAGCAGTTTAGTTACAAGTCTGTGAGTGAGGATATTTTAATTGGAGATTGGGAGACGGTGATCCCCTACCAAGCAATCCGCTGAGCCATGGCAGGATGATGAATATAGTTTCATACATTCACAATGGGCTTTAAAATTTGGATGAATTGTGGGAAGGTACTGATGATGTCATGGTTTTGGTCCTCATTCTGGTGGGCTTTAAGAAGGTGATTACTCTGCAGTGACTGATGGAACTCTGTGTGCCAGATCCTTGTGTGGTGAAATTATCTGTTCTCCTGAGTCCTATAATGGTACTGATTTTCCAATCTCTTCACAACAATTTGTATTGTATGGGTGTTGTAATAGTATAATGGTCACAATGGGAAACAGGGCTGGGGGAAAATCAACATAATCACTTTCAAATGTTGTGCCGGTGCTTCTGTATAAAAAGAGCTCATAAACAAACTCTCTTGAAAATCTGTACTTCTGCTACACAGTATGCAGATGGCAGTATGCAGATTTGCTAGGAGGCTGAGGAGGCATCAGATTGAAAAAGTAAACACACAGGTCAAAGGGCAATTTTAACTTGACAGAAGTAGTATGTACAGAAATGTATTTATGTA
>JAZGTJ010005376.1:0-27700 GCA_036877575.1 Botia almorhae | reverse complement strand
TCAAGCAGTGACTACCAGGTATAGTAGACTTGTAATCACCCACCTACCACTGTTAAAGGTGCTCCAAGTTATTTCTCGCTAGTGCGCTCTCTCTCTCTTTCTCTCTCTCTCTCTCTCTCTCTCTCTCTCTCTCTTTCTCAATAAAATGCAAACGTAAAACAAAACACATTATTATAGACAAACATCATAACACATTAGCACAGATCATTAAAGGCTAATCTAAACAAATATGTTTTTATATGAGCTTTAAAAAGGGAAATTGAATCTAGCTGGTGAATGTGCAAAGGTAAAAAGTTCCATAATTTCGGAGCAGCACAACTAAAAGCCCTACCACCAAAGGCACTCAACTTGAAATTTGAAACAGACAATAAGTCTGCAGAAGATCTGAAAGATAATGAGGTGCCAAATTATGAAGAGTTGTTCTCAGGAATGCCAAATAAAAGAGAATTGCAATAATCAATCCGAGATGTAACCAATGCATGAATAAGCACTTCAGTACTATGTTGGGAAAGTAAAGAACGAAGTCTAGCAATGTTGCGTAAATGAAAAAATGCAGAACGTGAGACTACTAATATGAGCGCCAAACAAAAGCAAACCATCCAGTATAACTCCTAAAAAAGTTAACTGGACAACTATCAATAAGCAAGGAAAGGGATTGAGTTTTACACAGACCTAGAACCCACCATAAGGGCTTCTGTTTTATTAGTGTTTAACTTTAAAAAAATTATTTGTCATCCAAATATTAACGTCCTGTAAACATTTAGTGAGGTCAGGAGGGGGAAGAGAAACATTAGGTCTTGTAGAAATATATACTTGTGTGTCATCAGCGTAGAAATGAAAATTAATACCATAAGAACAAAAAATACGACCAAGAGGCAGAATATAAATAATAGATAAAAGCGGACCCAACACAGATCCCTGTGGAACACCATGAATAACTGAGACAGGATCTGAGCGTGTATTCTTAATTTGCACAAACTGTTTTCTATCACTTAAGATGAAAACCAAAAAAGTGCATTATCAGCTATTCCTATGCAGGCCAGCCATTTCAATAATACTGAGTGACTAATAGTATCGAAAGCAGCACTAATATCTAAAAGAATAAGAATAGACAGAAAACCAGAGTCAGCAGCTAGGAGAAGATCATTTATAACTTTAACTGTTTTTGTACTGTGTTTGGGTCAGAAGCCTGACTGAAAATGCTCATAAATGTCATTACTTTGCAAATGTGATTCAAGTTGATTTGCTACTGTTCTTTCAAGTATTTTTATAGGCCTGTAATTATTTAAATCATCAGGATCAGCACCAGTTTTTTTAAGAATTGGAGTGATAGAAGCCATTTTTAATAATGGAGGAACAGTAGCGGTTCATAATGAAGAACACACTATTGCTGTAATAATAGTGGATGCTGAATGAATACAAGGCTTAACTAAAACAGTAGGTAAGGGATCGAGTGAACAAGTAGAATTCTTAGACTTCATAATCTGCTTAGTAATATAATCAACTGAGGGCAGCTCAAAATGAGAAAACACTTTTAGACCAACAGATATGATTGTCCATTTTGATAATCACTAGACATTAAAACAGAATTTAGTTCATAATGTATACCGTCAATCTTAGAGTTTAAAAAATTTGAATAAGACACACATTGAGTGGGAGAAAGTGAAACAGCATTGTGAGGTTTCAACAGTTTGTTTCAACAGCATGTGCTGTTAAGAGCAATATTGAAGATGAATCATTTGTGAAGTGCTTGTTTTTTTTTTTTAGGTTGTGTCAGATCAACAGACGCCAAAAAAGGATGACAGTTTTGTATCAAAAGCAATGGAGTATATGTTTGGATGGTAATTGTTCCCTCTCGGGGTCCTGGTGAAAAGCTCTGGAATCCTCAACAGCCTCACATGTATTGACACTGCTCTGAAACTGACATTGGGTTTTCGAGTGAATGCAAAAGCACTTTATCCATACAACTAATTGACTTTTCGTGGTGTATTACAGTAGATGCACTTATGAGCATTTCACATGGATTTCAGCTACTGTGTTTGGTTTAATGTCAACCCTTCTGCCTCTCCTGCCTCAATATGTCATTTAATTGAAGGACATACTGCTGAGCATTAAGTTTTTCAGGTTCATCAAAACATGCAGCCTGCCAAAGGTTTATGCTTGATAAGGATCCAAATCAAGATGCATTCTACAATGTTAAAATTATTTCCCTTTATACTATGTGGTTATGGTCTGTTTTATAGGTATATGTATTAGAATTAATGTCACAAAAATGTATATATACACCTTCAGCGTTTTGAGATCAAGGCCTTAATTAAGGGTTTATTAATCTTTACATTGGGTTATATATCTGTTTTATGCTATTGTGGGTTTTCACTAACTTTATCAACTTGTTTTAATAAAACAGGAAATCAGATTTAGAAATGAAGATTTGGAAAATGCTGTTTCTCTTTAATAAATGCACTGTATCTCTAGAAACTGTAGTCTGTTATCCTTAATTACAGTTACATGCATATTGAATTGTTAACCAGGTGCAATTTAGATGGTAATGTGGAATTGAGGATATTGTAATATCTGTTAGTGAGCAATGTTTTGCCTTGACAAAGCTACTGTAGCTCAACTCGTAGAGCATTGCATTAGTGTCGTAAAGGTTGTGATTGATACTCAGGGATAACATACTTATAAATTGTATACCTTGAATGCACGACAAGTTGCTTTAATAATTAAATATGTGGTATATGATTTTTTCAAACAAAATGTTCTGTTTTCTCAATTCTCAAAAACCTCAGATTAAGATATTTTAGAATGAACTGGCAAATTTTCTGTTGGAAAATAGAAGATTTTGGACTTGGACTTGATGGGTAAGGAGTTTCTTTGCATGACATTATAAATTAATGAGCATCATTTTTTTTAAAACAAAAAAACAGGTCTTTTTTCAAAATAAATCCCTATCAATAATTCCTGATAAATATACAAGTGTTTGCTCCTTTCTTATAATTATTTTCTGTGGCCTAGACACCAGTCACAATTTAGAGAACTAGAGAGGTGTTAAACTTATTATTTGGCTTATTATTATTTGGCATGACTTTGTATGAAGCATCTATGTGATGAGGAAGAAATAATGTCACACTATAACCAAATTACAACTCTGTTACTGTCTATTGTGTGCAAATACCTCAACATGTAAGTTAGGTAAGGAACAATTGTTAACAGAAAAATATTGGATACCTTTGGAATGTTCATCAACCAATGAAAATAAAGCTCAGTGGCATAACTGTTTATAAACTACTATGATAGTAACACTTTTGTTGCTATTATTTTGTTACAAAATGTATAAAATATTTGTTCCTGTTTTCAAGTAGAATTTTCCAGATGTAGGCCAGATGTTGACCTAGCACACATCAGCTACCACCATATCTTTTAAACATTCAAAACTGAGGGGGACAAAACACCCTGTGGCTGAACAGTGGAAACAACCTGAAGATTATATTTCTAAACGCCTTAAACTTCTAAAGCTGTGTCATTTGCACTTTATAAAGTAATAGTCTTGCCCAGAGCCATTATTTCATCAAAGTATCTGAAAACAACACCATTTATTTCATCTTAAATGAGATAAAATTGATTTCACATGGAATGAGATGAGATAAGCTAATAAGAACAAATTGACTTAATTCCTCAGAAACTCTCAGCATGTTGAATAAATGTATTGAATTATTGATTTTCTGTGGACTGGCCTTATATTTACTACAGTCAGATTTTTGGCAATGTGCCATAAATAATAGAATCCAATGTATAATTTTTTGGCTGTTTTCAAGATTGTTATTTCTACTACCTTTTATTCTACTGCTTTTGAGACTTTTTTTTAATTAACAAACCCAAATCCAAGTCTATAGCTTTGCCATTGCATTTTGTAATTTACCAGTTATGAAAAGCTTATATATAGCCTAATTTAAAGCTTATTATTAAATATGCGCACAGACATTGAGACAACCCTTAAAAATACCATCTGATACCAAAGGGAATTCATTAAATTAACTCATGTCTTGCAGGTTTAACATTGCAGTGAGGAACATTGTTTTGAGCCCCACTGGTAAGAGTTACTCATTTAAAAACACACCAAGCCATTTGATTTTAGATCTCTTCCATCATTTCTTAAGACTAACCAGTTGCCTCAGTGACATGCAGGAACATGCTGTTTTTCCTTGGCTGTTTTTCATTGACCTTCCTGGTGAACCTGGGACTTGTTTCAGGTGTATATATGAACCTTGCTCTGATCAGGCAGCAGAGGTCAGGCAGGTTAGCCAGCTGGGTCCCCTGATCACACACATGGCTGAGCGCTCGCTGAAGGTGACACTGAACTGGGTCTCTGGAGGTGAGTATGACCCTTGCTGTCAGAGGCTGCCAGCACACATGGCTCAGGTGATATGTTCTGAGATGCACGCTACCCCCAGGCCTGCTTGAGATATAATCCGTCCTGATTACTGCTGTTTTTCCACCAGAGGCACGATTTAACTAACCTTGAAACAGCCTTTTTATTTTTGTAGCTCACGCATAAATTAAGAAAGGTTTACTGTTGATTTTTCTGACCTGCTAGGACACTGTGGGGGCCAATCACTATGCAGCGCTACATTTTAATTTCTTGGTGCGAATACTTATGCACTAATAGCACATTAAAGTAACTGCAGCACAGGCTCATTTATAAAGAATGATATATATGAACAGATGAAAGCTTATTATTATCCTTTTAAACTTTATCAATATTTTCTTTAAAAAATGAATTCCATCAGTTATCTAAACGTTCATATTTTAGCTCCATTCTCAGAAACCCCTTTCCTCTTTTGTGTGAATTACAATGCAAGAGCCAAACAGCCACATATGTTACATGCTATTTACAGCTGCTCCCTTGTGGCTCCAAATAAAATGTATTACTGGCCACAAGATGGCAGCGTTTTCATTTACTACACTTTATTTTCCGAACAGAAGTGAGCTTTTTAAAGTTGTTGCAGTGCCTTTAATGGGTTTGATTCTTGTGAGAAGAATGTGTCCCTTGCATATTTCACATCTGTCTAACTTGCAAACAAAAGCTGTACTGATGAACAAATCACAATAATGATTTGATGCATAATTAAATTTAACTTCCTAGACAAAGTGATGCAGATTAATGTGGGTAACACAGTGCTAGAGGAGCAAATCAAATACAATTGTTTAATTGGAAAGATATCTGAATACTGTTGACTTTCTCTCATTTTAAAAGGAACCAGGAAAAATACCAAACAGTGGCCCATTGTTTGAGAGCGCATAACTATTTATCCCTGCTTTATATATGAAAGTTCTTTTTGCATCATAAAGTATAATGACCTTTAACTCATTATTTTGTCTTACAGCATATTTGTATAGATCATAATAAGCTACAAATAAGATATTTTGGAAAAGGCATAATGCAATTGCTATAATGGCAAAACTGCCATTATTGTCGGAGTATGCAGTAATGGGATTGTAGTGATATTTTAAACATCTTCATTTGATGTGTTCTTAATCCATTATAATGCAATGACACGGAAAAAAACACGCTTCCTGTCTCCATCGCTGGTAGTGACGCAGATCAGATATAAACATTCTGCTTTGAGAGATATATGCAGCCTAATTCAAAACAAGTCAGGATGCAGGCCCCCTTAGTCACTGTGTAATCTTATATTAAAGAGATCAGGAAGGAATTAAAGGAGACCTTGGCTGTGCAATAGGATTTCTGCATGCAGGTCCTATCAGACTTATTAATTTATAGTTTTAATTAAATTCTGGAAATGCAGCTTTGCAAAAAAGTAACCTGTTATTGGATAATATAGGTGTGTAGGTACGCAGGGCAGGGTGCATATCAATAGCGCCTCCAGTGAAAAAGGCCACAGAAGTATGGACTCATTAACGAGAGGTGTGTGAATTAACTCACAGCCGGAGAGGCGAAAAGGAGAGCCACCGTGAAATGAAATGCTTCTTTATTTTGCACACAACGGAATAAGGGCCTGAAAAATCAATGATAATATCTCCAGATTACAATCATCAAGGTTTACTTCCCTTTTTAAAATGATTCTTATCAATTCCCTTAAGAGCAACAGCCTGTGTGAAGGATCAATATGATGCTGGTGCTGTGGTTTTACTTAATGCATTCAGCCCCAGGCATTTGTGTGTATGTTAGTGAATACATGTGAGGGCTTTTCTTCCACATTATAATAGTCTCAGTTTCATTTGGCTCAGAGGAGATCAGGAGATCAGAGGGTTCTTCATGTGAAGCATTCTCAGTCTCCAGTCACAGAGGAAGCACAACAACAAATCGAAGCATTATAAATATGGTTTAATTGTAATATGTAATATTAGTTATATAAATGAAATGCTAGGTGTACATGTGCGTTTTGTATATGTAATATTACTTTTAATAACAAAGAAATTAACATCTTACATTCCTGTAAACATATTTCAATTACTAACGCTACTAAGTAAATTTGACTTAAAAACATTCTAATTGTATGATAATATTTATGTATTTTCTTTATTTTAAAACAGTTAATGCAAGTTATCTGTTGGCGTTTCTGTTTAAGAAAAACGACGCGCGTCCCTCACGGCTGCCGTAGAAAGACAGCGTTGTTGATTTTGCTGCGAGACGCGTCACTCGCGTGGTGTGAAGAGACAGATGCGTACTAAAGCATTAACTTTCCGTTGTTGTAAACTCGGAAGACACTTCAGGTACGTTTATTCCTATTATACCGACACTATCATAAATCAAGAAAAATGCATTTTTAATATATTGTAGACCAGTCGCTTTCCTATTAGTTAACTTCCATACTTTCTGTAAAGTTGTCAGTTGTCAGGTGTCAGTTGTTAAATGTCTTGCAATGGTATTGTATAACTGCGATATTTGATGTAACAGTATTCAATGATTTTGGATAGAATTTCCAAGGATTTCCATTATAATGCAGGAAATCATAAAGATTGCATTTAAAGAATCAACTGTTTTTTATAAATATATGTCCTATTTGCCTTTTAAACTATGTATGTGTTCAGGTGTTGAAGAAGGTGTGTCTTTGGTTACCTTTAAGTAACTAGTAAAGTAATTATAATTTCAGACAACTGATTCCTAATTTGCAGTGGATTATCTTGTAAGTAACTTTTGAGTCCCAGAAGACAAAGCAGTGGCATGAGAGGGGTTGTGGGGGTTTATAGAATGAACAGAACTGACAGAAAGGGGCTGCGTGGCACACAGGAGGTGAGAGAGTTAGAATCACAGTTCTCAGAACCTCTGTGGCCCTGTCAGCCCAACTCAGTGTGCACTGAATGATACAGGAAGCCCTTAAAAAATAATATAAAAAAATTGCCTGACCACTGCATGCAGGTTAAGCCATGCGCAAACATCAGCAGGCTTTATCTGTACATGCACTGGGTACTGACCGGCGCTCCTGAACCGCAGCCCGTGCAAAGAGATTGCGCTCAGGTGTATGCAGGCACCATGATATGATGGGACTGGAATGTGAATGAAGCGTCATGTAGAATCTGGGCTCTTGTCAGCCAGGATTATGCTCAGATGTTGACAACCGTCGGTACAGAGAGCATTGTTATTTTGAGAGGAGATGTGGTGCCAAACTTGGCTGAGGCTTTATGGCTTGACCTTGTTTGAGGGAGCATTAAAACCTTTTCCATTAAACTGCCCCTTCTCACCCACACCTCCAATGATGTCACTGCAGTTAACTCACATGAACCTACAGTTTAAAGGTGCACTACATTTTTTGTTTGTGCTGCATTCACATTTATGGCAGCCGTTGTAGACTTGTGGATACTGACATCTAGCCACAGGGATGCAGCATCATACAAAAGGTAACATTTTCTGATGTCATTGAGGAAGAATTCATTAATTACATTTAATTAATAGTGAAGTTGTCTAGTAATGTGGAATAAGACTGCTTTTTTAGATAACTGATGTGACAGGAGTTGTCATCTTATGTGAGCCTACATGATTTAAAAACATTTTTCAGAACTACATTTATATCTTTATGTGTGAAACTTTTTAATGAAGAAAGAAATTAACAAGTGCACCTTTGAAGAGCCACATTAAGAACAGATTTTTAAAAGCTTTTAGCACTGTACATTTTCCCTGCTGAGAGAACAAACATTGTATTGTTTTGTTTTGGTCACACGCAATGATGATTTATTTTGTAATCATCTTCAAAATCTCTCTAATGCATTAATAGTTCAAATAGTTTTCAAATGTCTGATGATATGAAGACGTGCTGGTTATGATGAAGCTCAGAAGTTCTGAGTCATTTACACCCCACACATTAAACCTCCATATTCACAGCCGTATTAATGAGTGAAAGTCCCAAATAACTTTGAGTCAGAAAAGCCGATCCCTTCTTAATGTCAAAAGCTTCAAATGTCAACGCTCACTCCTCCTGCGATTGCCCATTTATCTCTATCTCAGCAGCCTCCCGTTCCTGTCACAGGAATGACTGCAAGATACTGCTGAGTCCCGTTCATCTTTATCCTGTGGAAAATGTCGGCATGGATGAAAGAATGAGGGAAATGGTGAGTCAGAACAGAAATAAGCTAGTGCGGAAAGGAGAGAACTGGAGTTGAGAAGAGAAGGAGAATGTGAGATTACAAAAAGAATGAGAGATTATGCAGAAAGAGAAGAAAAAGAAGAGCTGTGTGCATCTATTTAAGAGTCTTGGGCCCTCGGGCCTTTAACAATAGTCCTGTGCTGATGAGTTTGTGTGTGTGTTTGAGAGAGAGGAAGTGTGTGTGTCCATTTTCTTAGCCACAAGACCTCACACTGTTGTTGTGCACACAAATTCTACATGCTGAGAGAAAGTGTATACAAAGAGCGATAACTACAGGTTGCCTGAACAAAGAGTGATAATATCTATGGATCTACAAAGGAAGGCAATCGAACGGTTTTCCAATTACATTCAGCCCAGCATTCATCTCTTTTTAAAATGTTAAAGTACAAGTTATTGTTAAATTGTTAAGAGTTAAAGTCTTTTTTGTTCAATGTTGCACTGAGCAGATAATGTACATTGTGACCTGAGAGAAACGCAGCCATGTTTTCTTTCACAGCAGCAACATTTTAAAAGAGCCATATTCTACAGTGTTGTAGCATCTTGAGTGTACTAATATTAAAGGTTTTTGTCCCCAACACAGTACTTTTAGCATTATGTGACCATTTAGCAACCATCTCTTTGGCCCCTTGAAATTAAACATGGTGTTTTTGCTAATGTACCTTTAAGATTTAAAAATGTACATGGCTTCTGTTTTTACCAACTTGCTTGTTGTGGGTTTGTCTGGTTCAGTATAACAGACACTATATTATTCTTCAATAAAATGAGTCTTCACTGAAATGTACAGCATCGGTCAGAATGACATGATCAGGGACCTTGGTATAAAATAAACTATAAGTTTTGAAAATAAACAGAATGAGTTTTGGTGTATTTTGTCCACATTTTAATAAACTGGAATAGTTTTTTTTTCATAATTCATGTTTTCATGTTTAGTAATAATAGTATCCGGTCCTCCTTATTACTTCATTGATTAATGTTAATGTGGGCGGTTATTTTAATGTACTTATGGTTATGACATCACAACCATAATGATGTCTTGACCTATGTTTCAGTTTAGTCTGGTTTAACTGGGTAATGAGCATTGCGTTGTGAAAACATATAGTATGTATATATTTTTATTTCAAAATACTGTTCATTATATTGTCAAGTATATATCTTGCAACAAAAACAATAATCAGCATGTTATAAAGGATAAATATAGGAAAATGGGAGGATTTGCAGTATGTGGGGCCCTGTGTCTCTGATTCACATATCTGACTGCTTGGGATGCGGGCAGCTGTACCCTCTTAAAAACCAGCTGCTGTCTTTATGTTCTCTGCAGGTTGTGGAGATGGTCTCAAATCTACAAACACTCAGAGCTTCCTAGTCCTCATTTTAAGCCACAATGGTTGTTAAAGATGGTTTCACGTGTAATCCCTGAAAACAGTATTTTTACTTATGTTTCCTTCATCTGGTTAATTGTTCATGATAAGTAGTGCTACCAGAAATCACCTTAGTTAGACAGCAGACACTAATCTTCAGCTTTGGAGGAAGTTTGAAGAGTTATTCTGCGGATTTATGGGCTGACTTTAGACATGAGATTATCTCTTTCCCTGTCTGATCACCTGAATGACAAGTGGCACTGACTCATGGAAACATGGACTCGTAGACTTCACCCAAAGTGTGTGCACCTGCCAGAACCCTATCTGTAGCCAATCAGTCACATGTTCATTCAGCCAAAGTCATCCTCAATAAGGGCCCAGGCTCCTTCACAGACATAAAAAGATGAAGACAGGTGTTATCTAGAGCTTTAAAATCTGTTAGATCCGGTTTATCCAGTTTTGGGGGAACAAGGATCAGAGGAGAAGAATTCGTTCTGCACAGATTTGCTCTTTCGTTTACAAGTGGATTGAATGGGTGGAGAACTGTTGCACTCTGACAGTCGCTCTGTTTCTCTGCATTCAGTTATATTAAATAGTCTTTGTCCTGCAGTGATATCATTTGGACATGTAGTGTCATAAACTACACTGAATATCTGTTGCATTGAGGCTGTGATTTGGTTAGATGTATGGCTCGTGGTTTTGCCTCTGTTATCTATGTAGTCCATAAATGCAAGTGCTTTGGATAAGATCAAGGAAAAAGTGTGAGTTGTGGGCTCATATGCCACGAAAGCATTAAAAAAATAACCAGACAATATAAATACAAAAACAGAACTAAACGCTAGCGTGTCCTCAGTCACTTGCTTTCACAAAGCCCCATTGTTCACACAGTATTTACCGGTTGGTCTGTGTCATCCATCTTGTATACATTTCCCAGCTCTCAGCATGAGATGGCCTTCAGCCAGTGCTCTGGGTCTCTTGTTATAAATCTAACAACATTGTTTGCTATGATGCTCAGCCTCCAGCAGTCTGTCATCACAAGGATGCATGCTTGGCTTGAGGACCGATTTTCCTCCCAACCACCTTGTCTCACCCTGTTTCTTTCCCGATAACGTTGAGAAGAACAGATGGATGTGAAAGTTTTCAGGCCCAAGAGCCAAAGGCTGCCATGTATCCATGTTTGTGCTTTGGAAAAATCTGTCTCACTGTCTTTCCTTTTAATGTTAAGGGTAATTAAGTAATTAAGGTAAAAGTTGAGTAAAAAGGTAATTAAGTGGGCCATCAAGGTAATGGAGGTCACGTGACTTGTTTACCACAACACCCTTGAGGGTTGTTTCAGGGTGGCCAGTAGAAAGTGGCAGCTATAGACCAAGGAATGTATATTTGCCCTTCCCCCATCTTTCATAATTGTAACAGAGGTATGTTTGACTTGACCTGCAGTCATTTTGAATGCTACACACTGCTAAACTCTCCAAGGGGCTTGTTAGCATTTTTAGCCTTCTTTTCTTCCTACTGTTTCTATGCTGCAGATGCATAGATGTGTAGCTCTGAATGACCTTAGTTAAGGTAGCTGCATCCTGTGGGACTTTCAGCATCTGTGAAGGTAGGTTGGTGCTGAGTGATTGCTTTTCCACAGGGTATGCTGGTAAGTGTGAGATTTGCCCTGAAGGTTTCCAGGGAGGGGTCACTATGATCAAGAATAGATTTTGACCAATGGTAGATAATGGCAGTTAGCATAAAAATGATGCTGGGAAAAAGAGAAAAGGACACATTATTAGGAGTCCAGAGCAAGGCCATCTTAACCCTGCCTTAAGGAGGCGTGGGTGCAGCGCGTCTGGAGAATTATAATGGCATTTATTCTCGTATAGGAAACAGGATATCTATAATACGTCTGAAGTGTCTTCTAAATGAATCCATATTGGTGTCTTATTTATTCAAGCAGCTTTATTTTTCAAAGGTCCCATTAACATAGTATTTGTTTCCCACCATTATGGCACCCTATTTATCCTCTCTAATTTATACACTTTAACATGCACTCCAAGGTGATGTTTTAAATACATGTACTGTTTGTGATGAAGTTTCTTATTAGCACACTTGGGAACAACAAATGAGGAAAAAAGCAAAGGCATTAATACAAAAGACAATTGGTCAATTACAATACAGCATTGCTCATTTAGGTTTTGACATCGGTTCCTTTATGCATTCTTTTTTTTGAGAACTATCTTTTTTTATCAGAGCACATTTTTAAATAGACCCGTCCTGCATGACATATTAGAAAAAATTAATTGCTCCTCAGAAAGCTGATTTGATTTCAGGGTTGCTGCGGGTTTCCCACGATCTAAGAAATTGCTATTTCAAACACCTGTGGCCCACAAATACACCCTGCTAATAAAAACCTTGCTTATCCCTGTTCTAAGAAAGCCTGCTGCATCACAGACCACACCAGAAAAAATGATCACACTGTGCCAGTAATACCTGCTTTAGTGAGTGCAGGATGTGTCCGCAGGATCTGTCCACAGGAGGGATTAGCCATATTGATCCCAGCTGGCAGACAGAACTATTTGAAAGTCAGAACAATCACATTGGGAACAAACTGTGTGGGCATGTGGACGAAAGGAAATGGTACATGTAAGATATTGTAACAGAAGTGCACATAGAGCTACAGTGGAAAATGCTTAACAGGTAACAGGGGACTAACATGACTACTGGCAACATTTGTTGCTTTTCCCATTCAGTTTTGCTCCTTCACTTTCTTCTTCTTTCCTTCACTGTTTTCTTTAAAGGTGGAGTGTGCTTGATCCAGCAATGGAAGACAGGAAATGGTGGAATGTTTTGAGAAAACCAGTTGCTCAATATATATTTTTTTGCAAATATATGCCAGTAATGGTCTTTGTTGGCAGAGAAATTAACCCTTTACCTTTAAAATAAAATGACTGTTGTTTTTTATTTTATATTAATATTTACATTTTTGTTTTTATGTTACGTCTGTTTTGCTGTCTTAATTCCTTTTTATACAATATAGAGTGAAGTTCAGTGTTTATGCTAATGTTTTAATACTCTTTGACACAGCATGCGGGGGCTGATACATTAAGTATCACCATTGTATCCTTGAGCAACCTCATCAGGTAACTTTAATGGCTTTGAATGTATATACATGCACATAAGAGAAGCGCTTGAAAATGTCATAAATAAACACCATTTTTATACATCATTTAAGGAAAGGCAGCCTAACACAGGTATGTTTCTGCCAGAGAATGTGCACAGCAAATAAGCTGCATTCTTACAGGTTTTTGAAGAGTGTGTGTGCGAAAAAGTTTATGTTCAGTAATGGTTAACGTGTCCAATAATTTCAGAGTTACCTAACAAATTGGAAAAAATCCAGTCATCATTTCTGATTTTGTTTTGTAGTTACGTGGGTTGAGAGTAAGCAGCTGAAAAACATTGCATGTCAACGCGAACACAGATTTCATTTAATAGACAGCTTTCTCGTAATAGGTGGTTTTTTGGTCTCCATGTAAGTGTTCTGCAGCCGTGCTGCTGTGCTTTTGTACAGCTGGATTTTGCATATTGACTTGAGGTTCTCACAATATACACGACGCAGACTTTAATTTCTGAACACAGTGATGTTTTTGTAAAGACATTAGAAATGATCTAGCCAGTGCTCAGGGGACAGAGATAAACCCACAGCTCTCAGGTTCTTAATTTGATATTCAGAGGAAGAAATCTCTGCTCTCTTCGACATCTCATGATTTTACATTGGTTTTATAAGATTGTAAAAACATAATGTTCCTCCCAAGGGATGAGAATTAATTAGCCTCACCATCTGGTAATTACGCTAAAAAACAGTAGGTAAGATTGCTGATAATCGTTGACATGCTGAATGTTTCAGCTCACTGTAATTATATGGGACTTGCATCAAAATTTTGCTCAATACTCTGTTTACACCAAATGATATTATCATTGTAAGTGCTCACTGTTACCACAACAGAGAACTTTCTACCCCCGCAGTTTAGTAATAACTTATATTTGTAACTTAAAACTTTAGAACCTAAGGTAAGCAATTTTGAGGAATGTGTTAAACCAGGTGCATGTTGTGTGATTTGTTTTTATTTTTTGTGGCAGTGCTTTGCCCAAATAAAAACTGTAGTGTTTGGAATCAGTGGCTGAGCTAGACAGGTTATGGACTACTTATTCTCCCTATCAAACTCAAAGTAATTTTAAAGGTACAATCATAATGTTAAGGGATTTCTAAATAATGAAATATTTGTTGCATATCAAATAGACGGGTTGGAATACACACTTTTACAGCTAGTCTCTCTCTCTTGCACATCTTCTAGCATGTCTCTTCTCCAATTTTTTACATTTATTCATTTTATAGACACTTGCATCTTAAACAACTTACAAATGAGAGAGCATTTAGCATTTTGTCTTTAGCTAAAATTAAATGTAGACTACAAAGCTATTTTAGTACAAGGAATAGAGCTCTATTTGTTCTATATTAGATGTCATGGGAGTAGTCACACTGCAGGACTGTGACCCAAAATGGACACTCATAGAACTATGTTAGAGGCTAACATTTATTAAACAAACATTTCATTGGGTATTGGGAGCATATCACACTTAGCTATCCAATATTTGTCTCATGGCATATTTGTGGCCAGCTTTAGTGTTCAGTCCACTTTTCCCATTTTGCAGTTTGTTTTCAATATGACTCTCAAAAAGATGGATAGCTCTTATCCCCTTAATGTTGCGTCAATAGCTGTGCTAAATATGGACCATGTGCGTCACAATACAACATGGTCCCTGGAGATGCGTCACAATACCTCCAAAACAACTCGCAGTCAGAATCCTGTCCTGTACTGTCCTCCACAGCGGTGATGCCTTTAAAAGCACACCTGCCTTCCCCTCCATGCACTTAAGAGATGCCACTCACTGGTCTTGAGTCAGCAATCGGTGCAGTTTGGCCATTTCTGTGTTTGCTGATGTCAGGGGTCTTCAATTCCCCCACTTGAGCTAAAATGCTCTTACCTGCTTTTCAGGTGAAAGTGGGATGAGAAAGTCATCATAAGTCCTTTCCACTCTTTGTCCATCTTTGTCCACTTATCAATCCATCTTTTTCTTTACCCCACCCATCAATAGCTGCGGAGAGGTTAGAGTGAAAAGCTCAGTATGTGGTGAAATGGCCAGGACCATAATCTGTGGAGCATTCATAGTTCTGGTGCTTTCAGATGCATCTCAATGGCATGAAGTGCACAGTCTTCTCTCAATGGCCGTTTTAACGTTGTGAGTATGAAAGCTGTGGGTGTCTGTTGGATTCTGCCTCAGATGTATTTTCCACCTAAAATCTCTCTAAAGCCTTTACTTTTATTGCGAGAGAGTGATTTATACCTGCTCGTTCTGAATAAAAGACCTCTGCCACCAATTAGATGTTGCTGGTTGTCTGTCAGCCTTTCAGGGTAGTCAGCCTTGTTCATATTTATTGTTCCCTTGATTGAAGAGAGAAACTCATTAATGGTGAGCATGAACGGGGTGCCAAGCCCTCAGTCATGCAGCCTCCATCTCCTGTCCGCCTCTCTAATAATGCATTTAACTTTTGTCCAAGACGCACCTATGCTTCCTAATTAGATGACAAGGGATTTAAAGCAATTATGTTTTTGAGCTGGCAGACATGTTTTAAAAATGGTATAAAGGTCCTCTGATTTACTGAGAAATAGGAACAATTTTGTCAAAATTTATTTTGTATGTGTGCTTCATATTTTAAGCATTTCAACAGTGGGTGTTTTTTCACAGTTCAACTGCATGATTGAAAAGACATCCAGAACACTGCAGAGGAAAGGTGCACAGACATGGGCCTCAGTTTCTTTCAAAGTTTTGTTATTTTTTGAGGTTGAATTGCTATTAATTTGCCAGTAATTTAAGCAAGCAGTCATTCTTAATGACAGATTCAGCTACTCAAAAGAGCTTGCGTTGTATTTAATTGATAATTTTATTAGATTTTTTTATGACTGTCACTTTTTTTGCAAGTCAGTGAGCAAATGCATTGGATCAGCATTTAAAGTACAGCATGTATAGCATAAAGTATAATTCATTGCTCAAGCAATAATACTTTGCCTTTGAGGACTTGGGTTGTGTCTTTTTTAATGTTGGTGTTTTTCAGATAGCTTGAAGTGCATTGCTGCTGTTGCTTTCCAGCACTGATAACAACAATGAACACCAAGCAAACTTTAACAAATAACAAATTCCAGCACTGTATCAACATTTATTGTAACACATGAATGAAAACTCCTACTCAGGAAAGGGAGACACTTCCTGCTGTGAGCTATTTCATGAAGCGGTGGGCACAAAATCGTCTTCGGCCAAAACGGTGGGGACATGTTTTTAGCATAAACAACACCTACAATATGTGCACAGAGATAGTCACCCCAAACCATAATAAAAGGATTAAACATTTGTCTAAGTTTCTAAGACTTACATTCTAGAATGACTGAACAGGACTGACAGATCCCCAAGAATTCACAGTTTGTGCTCAAACCTCCAGATGCAGTTTGGGCTCCTTTCCATTTCATCGAGGTTGTCTGCACTCCCACAGTTTTATCTCATAAAAATTAAACCTCCTCCTCTAACATCATACACAAATTCAAGATAAATTCCTTTTGAGGGCTGACTATTTGTTTAGAGAACTGAAGCTCAAAGAGATTAAGTTGACATTTCAATGTTCATCATGTTTACAGTTCTGCCCTATTTGTGTCTCGATGTCTTGCATTTTAAAAAACATTGGCCATTTCCTGCTAAAATGTGAATCATCTGCTCTCTCCTGGATACGGATTTAGATATAATACAACACAATATCCAACTCTTCAAGTGCTGGTGTATTTTGACAGTTTGAAGTTAAGCTGAGTTTTATAAAGAACCGTCTTGAGCATGCCAGGGAATGAAATTCAGGTCAAACTCTGTGATCCAAAGCAGATTGCTTTTATTTCATACATCACAAACGCAATTGCCTTTTGCAAACCTTACCACAGAGAGGGAAGTTTTTGCTTCCCAACTGCATTGCCAAGACCCATTTCAATAGAAGTCAAGATTCTGGACTCTGTAGAATTGCAAACCATTAGAAGTGACAGAATCAATGGCTGCCTGCCCTAAGGATGAGAATTAGAGTATTAATGCTTGTGTGATTTATTTATTTTTTTCCCTCTTAATGGTTTACTGACAGGCCGGCCACTTCATTATCCTAAAGTAGTTAAGAAATACTCAGCTAGATGTTATGTTGAAACAAAGCATAAAATTGCAAACAACGCATGCAGAGCATGTACAGCTGCTTAAGTTAATGACCATAAACATGAGCATCCCTCATATGATGGTTGTTATAATTGTCGTTGCTGCAGTAACAGAGTCTTGCCAAGTTGCAACTTTCTATTTAAAAAATAAAAATAGAAATGTTCTTTAGATGTTAGAAAGAAATTGATTATTGAATAGATCTAATGCAATCAGTGTTATGGTTTTCATCACTTATATTTACTATAACATTTATTGGGGGGTAATTATCCATTGCGCCTGTGGCAAGTTGTTTTTACAGAGAATCATAAGCTGTTCAAAATTGTCATTCACTAACTGCTAATTGGTTTTGCTGTAAGCTCAAATGAATGTCATATTTAAAAAATGTAATGTAAAAAGTCCCTCTTGCGAAAAAAGTGATAAAAATTGTGAAGTCTTGTAAATTCTTTTGTTTTTCCTAAATGTAGTTTTTGTTCAGTGCTTTTGTTAATTGTTAGCATATGCTTCCCGCCATGAGGCTAATAGACTGAGCATTTCATTTAAAAGGTTAATTAAAATCTTTTCTAATTAGAACTTTAGTTATCTTTTCTTGCAGAACCACTTTATTTAAGGTAGTGAAAAATCTTCCATTTCTTTATATGCACTTCTAAGTAAATTAAAGCAGAAAAACTTCAGTGATCTAAATAACTGTTTTGGTGGCCATGCAAAGTCAATCCTTACCTTTCCTCCTGTATGGTGGTATTGCCACCAATCCCAAAGGGGATTTGAGCTCAGATTCCCTTCTCTGGTTATCCTGCCTGGAAGAGTACAGTCACCCTTTAAGCCAGACCTGGAAGCCATCAGGGGGATTGTTCCATCAGACTGTGCCGTTTCAAATCTGTCTTTTGCGAGAGATTTGGAGAGAGACTCAGCAGTGCTTTAGCACGCTGTTAACCGGCAATTCTCCAGCTCTAAATGTCCCACAGCAACCATAGAGGGCCTTAATTTTTACCTCCTTTTCCATCATTCTCTCGTTCTACCTTTACATTCTTCTTTCTCTCTCTCCCACTCTTTACATTCCTTACCTACATGAGCCATTGTCATATTTATGTAGACAAGCACCAGTGAGCTGCAAAAGTGAAATGGAAGCCTATTTGCTGACACGCGAGGTTGGTCCATTATCTGCCAAGACTCCTCGCACACCTCTGTGTTCTGTCTGGCTCTGGCAGGTGGAGATTGAGAGAGACGGAGAAAAAGAGACAGAGAAAGACTTCTGCTTTCTTTTACCTGATAAGCCAATGGCATCTCCACAGGCCGGGTCACAGCGTGTGAGGCACGACGAGATACTTCGGATTGGAGCTGCTTATTTAGCTCTTATCTGTCCATGTAGAACATGTGTGAGTACAAAGGTAGGAAACAGTCTGAACAGGAATTGAAAACTAATTCAGGAGGCACAAATGATGTATGGCAAACAACAGCATCTTCTCTGAACTCACAAAGCCATGATAATTCTCTGGAATGGTAGGAGTGCCCTTGTTGGTGGCCAGCGTAATGACTCATGTTTATCGTTTTGATGTGCTTGCTCCTCTCCTCCTCCATACATTCCAGCGTATTTTGTAGGTGGAACTATTGCAAGAAACCATCTTAGATCCCATCTGGAACTCTTTCCATCTAAACGTTTGCTTTTAAATATGTTGGCGTTGAACTTTCTGTGAACGTCCTGCCCTTGTGCTAAATCTGCTGAGAGGCATCAATGAACCATTAAGAAATAAAAAGTGAACATAGAGAAAAATAACAATGACAAGTGTGGAGGCTTTATTGGTTTCTCTTTATAGCTCTGTAAGTCGTGAGAATAAGAGGTAGATGTTGCCATGGAGAATTAAGATCTAAATTCTAAGTGCTTTCATGCTGAATATTTGCAGTGACTTTACTTTATCAAAGGAGATGTGGACTAATCAAGCCAAACTTTTACATTTTACTGAACTACTCTAAAATTACTAATTTGTTTACAAAGAATATTAGGTGTACGGCTTGAAAATATATTTTTTATTATACAGAATTATATTTATATTCACTTATGCAATTATATTACTAATATTTAGTGACAAACCCTATCAAAATATATATGATCTGTAATTATAATACAAATAAATAAAAAAATAAGACATTACAAATGCATTTGGGAAAACATCATGGGGTATTATCATATATTGCTGTTCATTTCTCATCATGTACCTGTTAAGCTTTGAGCCTTCGGGACTGCAGGCATTTATATTTGATACGAATTATGCTTAATCCAAGGGCACAAACACCTCCATTTACTGTTAAATAATGTATAAGTAAAAGATTGCTTTATGTATTATACTTAACTGGTTGAATTTAATATAACTTGGGGAGTAGTTGTATGGCATTAAAGTGAAGAGTAATCAGATTTATAACACTAGAAAAGAGTAAGTAACAACTTAATGTCCTTATCTTAATATAATGCACAAGGTAGATTATAATATAAGGGACAATTATAAGTCATTTTTGTTATAATGTGCACCCTAAAAGGAAATACTAGAATAAATGCAATTAAAGTGTCAAAGGCAATTCATTTAAAGCTTTTGTATTGCCACCTATCCTCAACTGAATGCTGGGAGGCAAGGCAGAGCTTTCATTCCTTAGTTCACTTTTGTAGAGGCTGACATCCACTTATTTGTTTGTGTGTGCATGCATACACAAAGAAGTGCCTAGAAATGCCTATTTTATTTTAGTTGTTTGCTTGTTTTTGCTCAGTATGCAGTCTGCAACTCAGAGCCTTGGGGTAAACGTAGGTTAAGGCTTCCCGTGGCATTTCAACTTTGCATAATTTGTTTGCAGAGATCCTCCAGCGACGACTGTTCTACTTTAACGCACTACACAAACGCAAGAGGTATCGCGAAATTGCGTGAACGTAATGACGGCTTAATGCATAATTTATTTTTGTGTTGCCATGCATAGTGGCAACAGAAGTGTGAGTGTGAATCTTGAAAAGGTCATTGTAGTTGTCCTTTAAGTGGATTTATTACTGTAGGAAAAAAGTCCTTATTTTTTCACATTTAATTATGATACAGTTGGTGTGTACTGTCTGTGAGGCCGTAGCTTCTAGCTGAAATGCCTGATCAGCGCTGGTTTATAAAGCATCATTTTGCACTCCGGCTGCTGGAGAAGTGGGCTTTCATCACACAAGGTCAGTGACCACACTTTCAGAGCACAATCCCTTGTATAAAGCTCAAAGAATATACACCTTCCTTGGTTTCATTGTAGGGTATACACTGAGTTTACAGAGGTTTCTTGTAAAGCTATTTCCAAGTGTTTGTCTCTATAGCAACAGATGGAAACAGAGTAGAATGTCTGAGAGTGTTTAAAATGTCCCTGTGGTTACAGAACCTGGATATTCACGCGGCAAACCAAGGCAGATTAGCACAGAAGAGCTCTTCTCATCAAATAAGTTTTCTCCTCTCTCCTCAGATATTTCCCCACCACTCATCATTAGTTTCATTCCAGTGGTGATTTCTCCTCTTTGGAAGTTAAGGCATTTAGGGATTTGTCTGTAACTGAAGCCGTTCTTCATAAACACAGGAACAAATTAAGACAAATGAGTATATATTGAGACATTAACTAAATTCAGACATAAGCCAAGACATTTCTTTATGTAGCCTGCCGTGAACAAAACAATTTTGTGTGTGAAAAATGGAGATTTAATAGCACTGTCCACATACACACAATTCGATGAATAATGTGAATTGCTAATGCTTTTTAAGGTTAGCGCTCATTGATTAGCTTACAGTGGTAAAGTGATTTATATAAGAGGTCTTTGTTGGGACTCAGAGATGCAAATAGGGTTTTAAGAAAGGGCCGAATAAGTTAACCCTTTAATCGTCATTAATCCTTTAAAGCCGCAGGATCTCTGCAGACTCTTCCATCAGTAATTGCATCAAAACTGTGTGTTTCCTAGAAGGAGAGTGAGTCATATAGACTCTCAATCCTGTTTACCTGCACGCATCTGCTAATTAGTTTTCTCTCTCAGTTGGCACTTCTGCTCTGGGTTGTGCTTTAGTGGTTATAATCACTTTGTCTTTAAAATACAGACTGATAAATGAGGGATGTAAATCACACATTTGTATGCTTGTGCATCTAGATGTGTGTTTGTGTGTGTGTGAGAGAAAGAAGTTTGAGGAGGAGGTAAGCCTCTTAAACTCTAGCTGTTCTTTGGCTCTCTGGGCCTTGAGAGGTTGGGAAAACTGACCAAGTTTATGATGAGCTCAACAGACCACTGACTTCTCAGTTTTCCTTTTAAGCTGCTTACACAAACTTCTCATCTGTTTCTTGCCATCCGATAAATAGACTTTGCATGGAATGTTCCAGGTTTGCATTCGTACGGCAGCAGGATACGGTCCCAGAGAACTAAATATGTTTGTATTCACACATAGTTTGGTTGTAAACAGTGACAACTGGATTGACTCCCCAAATGCATGAACAGGATGATTTAAAACTCGCACCTGTTAGTAAACACTGCTGTTAATCTCACACTGACTTAGTTAACATTATCTTGCTCATAAAATGACTTTCCTGCAAGGTTAAAATGTCCCATTTGAGCAGAATAACTGTAATCTAACATCGGTGCTTTATGCTTGAAACAGTGGAACGTTTTTGTTCCCACTTATGAGTGATTTATGATGTAATTCGGATGATGGCAGCTGAAGTGAGTCTGCTGTTTAGCTCACACTGTGAGCTCATCATCTTTTCAGCAGCTGTGAATGAACTACCCAGGAAACAGCTCTGCATGTTTGGAACCATGGGGACAAAGTCACTTAGCTCGCCATTCCCACTAGATTACGGTGTGTGCCATTATTCACAAGGTGGAGCATTTGCTTGGGAGTTATTTTGTCCATATACTTACCATAACATTAACATGTATAATATGGACATTATTTGGAATGGAAAAGCTATAAATGGATTTTTCTTTTATTGTTAAGCAGCTACTTTCTGAAATGTCATGCCAAACTTATTGCTTCATAGTGGAAAGTCTCAAAATCCCTTCTGGTATATGTGTGGCATTTAGAATTTAGAACAACTCCTGCTTTTAACAACAGTAAAAGTAGGTCCCACAAGTTCTTCTCACTATCACTGAAGTTCTGAAGCTCCGTCTTTGGTGATCCAATCACAATCACCCGAGACAAGTTGCTATTTACACCTGGTAGTAACGTGTTTTAAATCAAAATTTCCCTTGACCACTTGTGGTCAGATTTAAAGAGAAGGCTCTTAAAGTGATTTTTTTGACTACATCACTCTGCACAATGATAAAGTGCCAAAAATCTACTAGTTAAAGCATGATAATATGAATCAGCACACAGGTTTCCCAAGTACCCTTGAGTTTTAATACAAGCACAAAGCTGTATTGAACTTTGGATGAGCTTCATATGATGTCATTGTATGTTAAAATCAGACATACTAAACAAGTTCGGTAAAGTGCATGTGCAATATTTATGCGCTTCTGTTTTAAAGCATTGATGCATTTAAAACCCTTATTTTAGTGCAGTGGTCGATTGACAGAAGAGTGAGAGATCCTTCATATTTAATTGACATGCATCACAACAGATTAGTGTTTACACTACAAATTCGATGAGATTGCATGTGTTTTTGACTGTTTTCAAATCTGCTTTAAGTAATCAACTCACAAAATGTATTGGGAACAGTTGTGCAAGTAATTGCATCACCCAAAATGGATCTTAATACCAGGTGTAAGTGGAATCTAGATCGATTTCTCTGTCTGTCTTCTTTTTCATGGTCACATTAGAGGATTAAAGAGGAGCTTGTACAGCGTGATTCTTTCTGTCCTCGTCCGTTATCTGATGTCCTCCAAACAGACCATTTCATCACAGGCTGAGTGTCTGAGGCTAGATAGACAGGAATGGGACCCCAGCTCTTCTCTTTTGATGTCATGGGCCGTAATAGAGCCATAAACCTTGGTGTTCTGATTGATTGAGTTGCATCAAACATGAAGAGGATGCTAATCTCATTACCTAGCATCCATGTCCCCCAACACTCCTTTTTATGTGCTTGTTTAAGTTTAACGAGACATCATTTTGCAATTACAGGAGTTTGTCTATTTGACCTTAAAGGAATGGTCTTGGGTTCAATACAAGTTAAGCACTATCATTTGGGACATAATTACCATGGAAAATAATTATGTCTTGTCCCTCACTGTAAAATAAGCATAAATTATTGTTACAGAAAGGCAATGGAAGTACATGAATCAGGAAGTAAACATGAACATACACACTGTTTTACAAGTGTAGTGTGATAAACGTACTGACTTTGTTTGTAGCCTTTTAACTTATTTTATTTAACTTATTTTCACAACAACAATGCAAGTAAAGCTGGTAAATAAAGATAGGACAAGAAAGAAACATGACATAACCACAGTCAATTCCAAGGATTACAGAATGTCTTATACAAAAAAATATGTAGCAATTAAAATGCAGATCAATATGTTTCTATTCAATTCTAACTCTGTACAAAAATCAGCAACATGTTTTGGTGAGCTGTCAGCGAGTTACAAGAATGTCCATGGCAACAAAAACTTGTGCAGCATCAGGAAAAGTGCTGTTACATATTTATTCTTTTCTTATAAAACAGGTTAACAACATGAAACTCTTGACATTATTGATTGTTTAGTAAAATAATTTAATCAAAGGCACAAAGGGAAAATTATGGCGTGTCTAGGATTCGTACAACTTTAACAGTGGGGAATGTTGAGAACCACTGCTGTTCGCTCTTACATGAAAACTTCACACGAGAATTACGTTAGTATCACATCACCAGAAGTTCACCCACTTTTAAAGTAGTATTTCCACCTCAAAAAGGATGTTTTTGACAAATAATATCAGGTTTTAACTGAGTAAATCAAGTATAATTCTCGTACGTTTGAACAAAAAGTAACACTTCTTCTTTAAACCCTCTGGAACTGCCCTGGTTTACTTCAGATGTAAATGTGATGCTGTTTATATAAAAATGATTTTTTATGGTAATCACCCTTATGCCACAGATACTGTCAGCAGGGGTAACTTGCATTGAACCTGCAAAAACTCCTTTAAGGTTACAGTAGAAAATGTTGGCTGTGGGTTTTGCTAAAATAAATGCGAGGCTCTTGCAGTGCCTGACTGTGATCATGCATTTTTATGTCTAAATGTTATCATGTCTTGCAGATACATTTTAACCTGATCTCTTATAGCATGACAAAATAAGTTCACAGCATATTTGTAGTACACATTTTATTTGAAAGTCAACACAAATCAATGAACTGGCCTGCTTGTGATAACCACAGATAAACGGCTTCTGTTCTGATCAATAAGTAACGATTTATTGAATTTGTTGCTCTCACGATAACTGGATTTCTCAAGTTGTTCTAAACTTTTCCACCCAGCTTTGTGTTACGCAGAAACACAGAAATGCAAAATATGCATTACGTGTACATATTTAAATATTCCTCCGCTGAAATATTCTCATCTATCTCTCTAAACCAGTTCACTGCTGACCTTTTACTTTATGTTGTGGCAATCACAAGTTGCCAGTTTTCAAGAATTGCATTTGCGCAGGAAATGAAAAGATGATAATCTTCTGCAGTGATCAAATGAACTTAACATAACAGCCAAGGATGTTTTGGGATGCCAGTACTGTGGGTAGGGGGTTGTCTGTTCTATACTGAAGTGTAAAATACGTTTACCTTTCACTTTGAGGAAATGTGAGACAACACCTCTGCACATACTGAACCCTCCAGAGACCTGATGAACCAGCCGTGTTTGAAGGCACTAAACATTTTCAGAAATACAATATTTTCCAAACATGCAGCATTTAAGCTGGGTGTTGGGTTTATGGATGGTTTACTGTGCTACTGTGTTACTTCTAAACATTTGCATGGCACACAGATATGCTTCAAAAGATGTGGACACCACATTCTAAATAGTCGGCTTTAGTTATTTCAGCTCAACCCATTACTAGCAGCTGTATTTAGAATCAATCATGCTGTTAATCTTTTCATCTTTTTGTGTTCTGGATGCTATTTCCCTGTATAGAAAGCAAGCTGTACTAACTGTACTAGCAAGCCTCCCTTTGTTGACCAATACAAAATATTATGCTGATTAATGAGAATTTATGTTGTTGAACAACATGGCTATGCTGTGATACCTGCTAGCCTTGTACATACTAGTCTAAACAAGTTTTGACCGGCATGGAAATGTAAGACTTTATTTTTAATGTTTATATGTGTAATGTTTGAGTGTCCACATACTATTTTGGTCTTGTAACATAATTTGCTCAACAACAAAAAAATTTTGTCTGTCTTCCCAATATTTCTGCTTCTTAACCTCAGTAGAAGAAGCAGAGCAGAAATATATGAAGAAAGTCACACCTAAAGATCAGAGCGAATGCTTTTCCTGAAACGAGCCTGCTTGGGTAAAGTCAATTGAAAGACAGTGATGAAACCCAAGGAACAGACAGTCCAATAAATCAAAAGATTGTCAGAGCAGCACAGGGCTTGGAGGAGACTCCAGACAGCACTGTCCTAACGAGGCAAGGAGAGGGAATGAGGGAGAATGTGTATTGGGAAATCTATACTGAGCCACACACATGCATATGCTCTCTCTCTCACACACACACACACACTGAGCTCATCATGTCCAACCTGAAGGCTCTGAAACCAAAAAAGGTGAAAGGAGCAGCAAGAAAACAAATCAAGGAAACAGGCCTTGGCACTGGCTTTCTTGCAGAAAAGTGAGTGAGATGTTTGACAGAGAAGAATCCAATAAGGGTGGCTGAGCATTTCAATTACTCAGTAGGGAAGCGAGAAGACATGGGGAGGTATCAGATGGTGGCTTGACATGCTGTTGGTGGACAGGACTCAGCAGCTGCCCACTCCTCCAGCCCTCGGGGCAGCTATCACTGTAAACACACTGCCATAACAATGAATACCACCAATCCAGGTATATGAGAGGTGCGGCTTACCAAAAGTTATTTGCAGCCTGTTCTCCCCCTGCTTCCTGCACACCCACTCACGCTAGCTCATGATGAATAAGTGCGTTTTGAGATACAATTTTAGTATTACAATTTTAGGGTGTTTTTCTTGAACAATATTACTTCTTGGCATCCACATGTAACATATGAGTGCTTTTCAAACAGTGAAGCAGCGCATACACTAACACATTAAGCCAATGTCACACAAGGGGGTTGTGAGAAAGACTGTTCGACATTAATACTTAATGTACCTCACAGCACCTAATGTAAAAAACACACAATCAATTTGATGCTGTGTTTGCTTTTAAATAATAAGCTGAGCATTTTATGGAGGAACGCTTGTGCACACAGGTGTAAGCCAAATGCTTTGTTAAAGGTCACAGGCAGGAATTGGCTCCACACCTTGACAAAAAGATGATGAGCAATGCTGAGAAGTTTTTGTTTGCACCCCATTTTTCATTTTCCACTAACCAGATTGAGCGCTCAAAAACGCAATTTCACTGAGGCCAGACAAAGGGTATAAACCAGATTGTTAAATGCTAACACCACATTAATGTGATTTTTCATTATTTTCCTTTTTTGACGCAGTAGGTCAACAGACCATTTGTGATGTAGGGACATTAACTGTAGATCTCCACAGGCCAGGTTTCTTTTGTCTAAGGCACTGGTGCTTTATAAAATGGCTAAACAAACACAAAACCAGACAATAACCTGTTGTAATTATTTGCAGGAAACATTCTGGGTTACTCAGTTAAAGGGGAAACTTCTTTGTCTTTTTCCCTCTGATTAAATGTTTATTTCAAGTATAGGTATGACAATGTCTTGCAGTGAATTTTCTCTTACACCTGCCTTTAAATTACCACCGTATAGAAAGAAAAAAATAACAAACTAAGAAGCAGATTGTTATGTGGTTATAGTTCACTGGCGTCTTTTACCATCTTCTGTAGGCAATCTTTCAATATGGACATCAAATTACAGGTGCTGCCTGACCGAGACAGTGTTGCCACTCACTGTTGATCACAGTTCAAGGTGATGGGTCGGTAATGTGAAAGTGTCTTTTGAGCAATGTTAGGGGTGATGTTTTATCTTTATATAAAAGTGCTCCCTAAGTGCTTTTGAGAGGTTTGCTGTGCCTCCTCTTCTCAATAATTACTGTTTCAACGATGCATTCCCCAACACAAAATAATTGTGACTGATGCTGTTGCTAAATGAAATCATACTTTCATAATCACAAATGTGATGTACAAAAAAGTGACTTTTTAAGAGAAGGTTATGAAGGGCCCGTATTTTTTTTTTACTGACAGAATGTCTTTTACTTTAGTTTTATATACATATATACATATATACACTCGCACACATATGTTGGCATATGTGGTTTATGAGTACTCTCTATAGGCATAATGGTTTATATACTGTACAAACTCTATATTCTATTCCCTTCTTCTAAACCTA